>ONZH01011738.1:0-158142 GCA_900303285.1 Rhinella marina | reverse complement strand
TTCCATAGTCTCACTGCTCTTACCGTAAAGAATCCTCTTCTATGTTTGTGTACAAACCTTCTTTCCTCCAGACGCAGAGGATGTCCCCTCGTCACAGTCACAGTCCTCGGGATAAATAGATGATGGGAGAGATCTCTGTACTGACCCCTGATATATTTATACATAGTTATTAGATCTCCCCTCAGTCATCTTTTTTCTAAAGTGAATAACCTGGGGGCGTGGCCTAAGCCGCTGAAGTGACCGGACGCGTGGAGATTCAGCTCCTCTGAAAGGATCCCAATCCCTGGCCATCCTCTGTTCCAGCGCCATCCTGGTAGCAATTAAAGGTCATATTGTGACCCATCTAAGCCAGAGCTGCCAGCACAGGGGAGAATTTTAAGTAACGGACGTTTTTTACAATTACGGCCTACCCGCCCTCAGGATCCCCGGACTAGATTTCTTCCCGGCCCGACCGGAAGTGGAGGGTGCTCGTGACGCTGTGTGGGCACTGTAGGAACTTACCGGAGACTCACCACTGGATCCTGGTCCCTGGTTACCTGGCTGGAGGTCCTCTGGAGGCCCAGGAGGATAGAGCCTTAGTCCGGGCCGGAAGGCTTAATCTGCGGCCTGCGTGCTTCCAGATTGCTGGACGCTTCCCTGCATCACCTGACCACCTGGAAGGACTGGCGGGAAACAATAGCAGGCCTCACTTCAGCAGCACCAGGAGCACAAAGTGGACCTGCCAAGAAGCAGTAGAGGTACTCTGCCACCCTGGTGGCCATCCCTCTTTTCGCCCATCCCACCCCTGCACTATCCTGAAATGCGAGATAAGCTTTTAGCAGCGGCACGCAACTTACAAGCATTACCAGGTGTAGAAGCCTCGGTGCAATCGTATGCGGACCTAGCACCAGTCACACTTGAAAAACGGAGAACAATGAGGCCGCTGTCGCTTGCCCTTCAGAGAGCTCAAATACGTTACAGGTGGGGTTTCCCCTTTCACATTGCCTATAAAATAGGATCCAGAGACTACACCATTAAAGACCTATCGGAGGGCTTGGACATACTACTTCAAGAAGGCATTCCTTTTGATAGACCATCACCGTCGAGTCCACTGCCGAGACGTCCGACACGTTCCTGGTATCCACGACGACCTCTTCCTCCAGCATTACCAGCACCCCCTGGACGAGCCAGGGACCCAACCTGAACTCAACCACATACTGATAGATGGAAATTATTTCTAGATTGCTCTCCTGCTCTTGTGGACACCCAGCAAAATGAATCTCCTGCAGGGACCACAATGTTCTGCTCGTTTTATGTTTTTTTTTATTGTGCTTAACTTGTTTTCCTATATACAGATAGAGCTACTTTTCTTCCCGCAGCGTGGACAATGATGTTGCACCTTGACAGCCTAACCAACCGTGGAATACGGGAGAAAATGGACATGCAAGTACATTCAGTATATTTTCTGCTCTATCTGATACGGACTGATACTATGCATCGTACAGACCCATGGTGTTTGCTGGTGAATTTTATTAACCTTCGTGACAGTTCCACTGTCACATGCTGTTTCTGCTAGTGCCTCTCCCCGCCGTAGAGGGTGTTGGGGATCGCGATAGGCGACCTCTTTACGCCCGACCTGCTGATGCTCACTGGGGTTGGGAGATGTACTTCCAGATATCTATTACCATGATCTCACTAACCCTTTTATTTTTGTCTATTTAACTAATATGTTTGCATCTATAGATGTTGTTTTGTTCCTCAGGGGATCCCTGTACGGGAACACTGACCTTGCAGACCTAATGTGCACAGACGAAGCTGGGAAGAGCGATGTGGCACAGTTTGATATGTCAATATTCAGGGTTATCATTAGTTTTGCTCTAGAAAATACTACCTTACATGTTAATGGTTGGGAGCCACGTCGCTAGTCACAGCCCGAGCCACGGACGGTGGTGTCCGAAATCCCCCCCTCCCCCCCTTCCCTTTACACTATTGGCTTTTTCTTTATTGCCTATTTCTCATTGATTGCCACGGAGAAAACCTTCCATGTTTCCCCCTTGCCTAGTGCATCTCAGGGCGCGATGTCGACATGTTCCGCTCGACACGCGGTACCTGCCAGTTTTACTAATGTTAGTTCTACAGTTCTTGTTCTTACTGGTTGTGGAATTGTCTGATATACATGCTTTCTTGTGGACTCTCCCGGTCTTTACCCCACTATATTTCCCTATCCCTATACATTTGATATGCTCTGGACATGATACCCTGCCACAGGGACTAAGCAGTCTTTTTAAGACCCCACCATGTGTAGGATTATAACACATAATGTTAGGGGGTTTAACTCACCTCAAAAAAGACGCAAAGCCTTCCTCCAATATGACAAACTTCGGCCTGATATTCTCTGTATTCAGGAGTCACACTTTACTCCAGTCTCATATCCCAAATACTTCCATAACCGATATACCATGTTAGTACATGCCCCATATCCCACTAAAAATAGGGGGGTGGCCATTTTTGTAAAGCATCCCCTGTCGTTCCAGGTTGAAAAAACGATTGTGGATCCTGAAGGTAGATATATAATTGTGATCGGCACACTATGTAATACCCCTATATGCTTAGTCAACTCCTATGCCCCCAATAGTCAGCCTGCTTCTTTCTTTCGATCTGTTGGTAGACTACTGGACCAATATCTCCCCTCCTCCATTGTATGGTGTGGAGACTTCAATATGACAATTAACGCACATCTGGACAGATCATCTCCAGTGGCTGACAAACTATCTTCTAAATCTAAAAGCTGGGTGAGACAGACAATGCTGGAATTGGGCATAGCTGACAGTTGGAGGGAATATGCTGGGTCTCAGCGTGGATATACTTACTTTTCTCCAGTGCATCATCACTACACGAGAATTGATTGGATACTGGTCTCCACTCACCTACTCCCCCGCCTTTTATATGCCAGACACGTACCGTGTGCCTGGTCGGATCATGACATGGTCCTGATGGAACTTAACTTAGATGCCTCATCACGTTGTCCCTTTACCTGGAGACTGAATGAGTCTCTTCTTACTGATCCCTCCATAGTAGAACGCATAACTTCGGCTCTTCGGGATTTCTTCGCTATTAATAAACCCTCTGACACCACACCTGCAATCAACTTGGCTGCTCATAAATCTATTATAAGAGGTATTATTATAGCCGAAGCATCTAGGTTGCAAAAAGAACGTACTAGGGTTCAATCTGATTTAGAATCTAAACTACTTCGATTAGAAATAGCCAACCAGAGACAGCCTTCTCTATTTCTTATTAAAGCCATTAGAGATACTAAGCTTCAGCTGGATGCCACTTTGCTTCATCGAACAGAAAGGGCCTTGAGATGGACCCAAGCCAAATTTTATAAATTAGCTAACAAACCGGATAGAATGTTAGCAGCAAAGTTGAGGGCTAGACAGCGTCTGAATACGATATATCAAATTCAGGATGATACAGGTAACACCACCTCCAACCCGAATGTCATATACCGGCAATTCCATACCTTTTACAGACAATTGTATTCTTAACCCTCCGATCCCCCCACAGAAGATTTATCCTCCTTCCTAGCACAATTACAAATCCCGACATTGACCACCTCGGCCAGAGACTCCCTTAATCGAGCAATTACTGATGAGGAAGTTGATAGGGCAATAGCATCTCTTAAACTGGGTAAGTCCCCAGGCCCAGATGGCTTTTCGGCTTCTTACTTTAAAAAATTCAGGGAACTCCTGACCCCCCATCTTAAAACTCTAGGTAACTATATCCTCCAGGGAGGCAAATTACCACCTGAAATGCTTAATGCACTGATCACGGTGATACCTAAACCAGATAAGGATCCCGTTTCCAGCAAACCCATCCCATTTCCTTGCTTAACGTAGATTTAAAAATTTTTACCTCAATCCTGGCCACAAGACTTAACAACTACCTTCCCAATTTAATACACTATGATCAAGTGGGGTTTATACCTGGTAGACAGGCGCCAGATAATGTGAGGAAAGTATGCAATATACTCCAATAGGCAAATACTAAATCCAAACCTCTTTCCCTTCTTGCCTTAGATATTGAAAAGGCTTTCGACAGCATCTCCTGGACTTATCTTTATCAGGTATTGCTGGCAATGGGTATCTCTGGACCTTTTTTGAGCTCCATCAGAGCCATATATGCGTCTCCGGCTGCATTTCTTAAATTACCGACAGATGATCCTCTACCCATATCAATTCTCCGAGGTACACGTCAGGGTTGCCCTCTCTCCCCAGCCCTATTTGCTTTAGCTATTGAGCCTTTAGCCATTATGATCCGAAGTGATCCAAGTATAGCAGGGGTTACTATTGGAACCCGAGAATATAAAGTTAGTCTGTTTGCAGATGACATGCTTCTTACTATCACACGCCCTCTAACCACGTTGCCGAATCTAATGAAATGTCTGGACACATTTGGACACTTCTCGAACCTTCGGATTAATGTAAAAAAATCTGAGATAATGCATTGTAACGTACCACAAAACACCCGAGACCTCATCACTCTTAATTTTGGTTTTAAAAATAGAGATAACTATTTACCCTACCTGGGTATTAACCTGCCGAAAACTATGGACACTATGTTTAAATGGAATTATGCTCGACTCATTCCGAAGCTCCATCAAGAATTACTTAAGTGGAATTCCCCAACTCTATCTTGGATAGGAAGAGTGCATACAGTTAAGATGGTTACCCTACCTCAGATTTTATACCTCTTTAGATCACTTCCCACCCCGGTATACGGTACTGCACTTAAGTCGTTACAAGCAGAGATATTTAGATTTATATGGGCATATAAAAAACCTCGTATAGCAAGACATACTATGCACCTCCATAAACGGGTGGGAGGGCTATCTGTCCCCCATTTATATAGATATTATGTAGCCGCCAGATTGACGCAACTGGTGTCCTTTCACGTTGATTCTTCCACGCCGCAATGGGTAACTTTGGAGTCGGATTTATTACATCCTACTTCCCCATTGGCGCTCATCTGGTCCCCAGATTCTCCTTTAGGATCGGTACAACCGGCAGCGAAAATACCATACCTCATGTTACAACTTTGGAAGAAGGTGCGGTTTAAACATAAGCTACAAAATCCCATTACCCCTTTACTGCCATTATTTGGGAATCCCTTATTTCCGCCAGGCCTACCACCTACAGCTTTTACTTGGTGGAAACACTATAGACTTCGATATTTAGGCGACTTTTTGCTCCAATCTAAGCTTATGTCCAGGGCATATTTTACTTCAGCGTTCTCTCCTCCATCTTCTGAACTTTTTAGAACTACCCAAATTTTTCATTTCTTAACTGCCCAGGTCCCTGCTCATAGAACTATTGATTATACAGCATTCGAGAGACTTTGCAAATATAGAGCCTCAGAGGGGGGTAACTTTTCTTTTATATATTCTATTTTAAACTCACCACCACCGGAAGCCAAATTAGTATATATGTATGGATGGGAGATGGATTTGGGAGAAACTCTCACACTAGAACAGTGGTATGAATGTTGCACAACCATTAGTAAAGGCAGCTGGCAGGTAACACTTATGGAAACCTCACTAAAGGTCCTACACAGAGTATATTTTGTACCATCTCGATTACATCAAATTTACCCTAACGTATCGCCTTTATGTTTTAGAGGATGTCAGGACATAGGTACAACCCTTTATGTGTGGTGGACTTGCCCAATAGTGCGTAGATTCTGGTCCCATATAGGCAGAGGTTTATATGAAGTATTTAAAACAGATTTAGCATTATCAGCACCAATATTTCTCCTGGGTCTCAAACCACAAGCATTTACCTATACTAAGCATAAACTCCTCCAATACATATTAATGGCTGCCAGGATACACATAGCGTCTAGATGGAGAAATCCCTCTCTTTCTGTATCCACTGTTCTGCATAGGATCAACAGTATAGCATTATATGAGAAATTAAATGCTACACTATCTGATACTAGGGAACGATATCACCAAATATGGGACCCTTGGTTGATTTGTTCTAAATCACCTAACTTGCAATACTTTTTGTCTCTTTGATTGACTGAAAAACGAGCAGAGGACCTATGACGAATTCTTACCCCCTTCCCCTCCTTACTCCTGACCGGGAGAGGCCCCAAGGACTAAGTCCCTTTCATGTGATATTCTATGTTCTAGTTGATCCAGGCAAAATTACGAGACCACACTGTTATTTTATTGTCGCAGTTTTATTGATTGTTATACTACAATATTGTAACTTCATACAATGTAACATAGACATGATTTATTGTTGATATTTTCCTATCATAATGAATAACTATGTATCTATGCATAAAATACCAATAAATACCTTCTGAAACTAAAGTGAATAACCCTAATTTTGATAATCTTTCTGGGTACTGTAGTCCACCCATTCCAGTTATTACTTTAGTTGCCCTCCTCTGAACCCTCTCCAGCTCTGCTATGTCTGCCTTGTTCACAGGAGCCCAGAACTGTACACAGTACTCCATGTGTGGTCTGACTAGTGATGTGTAAAGTGGCAGGGCTATGTTCTCATCACGGGCATCTATGCCCCTTTTGATGCAACCCATTATCTTATTGGCCTTGGCAGCAGCTGTCTGACACTGGTTTCTACAGCTTAGTTTGCTGTTCACTAAAAATCCTAGGTCCTTTTCCATGTCAGAGTTACCCAATGCTTTACTATTTAGTATGTACTGGTGACTTGCATTATTCCTTCCCATATGCATAACCTCACATTTGTCAGTGTTAAACCTCATCTGCCACTTCTCTGCCCAAACCTCCAGTCTATCCAGATCCATCTGTAGCAGTGTACTGTCCTCCTCTGTGTTAATTACTTTACACAGTTTAGTGTCATCTGCAAAAATTGATATTTTACTGTGCAAGCCTTCTACAAGATCATTAATAAATATATTGAAGAGAATAGGACCCAATACAGACCCCTGTGGTACCCAACTAGTGACAGTGACCCAATCTGAGTATGTACCATTAATAACCACCCTCTGTTTTCTATTACTGAGCCAGTTACTTACCCACATACAGACATTTTCTCCCAGTTCAAGCATTCTCATCTTATATACTAACCTTTTATGTGGTACAGTGTCAAATGCTTTGGAGAAGTCCAGATATACGACATCCATTGAGTCGCCGCGGTCAAGTCTAGAACTTACCTCCTCATAGAAACTGATTAAATTAGTTTGACATGACCGATCCCTCATGAAGCCATACTGATATGGAGTTATTTGCTTATTTTCATTGAGGTACTCCAAGATAGCATCTCTCAGAAAACCTTCAAACAGTTTACCCACAACAGAAGTTAAACTTACCGGCCTATAGTTTCCGGGCTCTGTTTTTGGACCCTTTTTGAATATTGGCACCACATTTGCTATGCGCCAATCCTGTGGAACACTCCCTGTCAGTATTGAGTCCTTAAATGTCAGAAATAAGGGTCTGGCGATGACATTACTTAATTCTCTTAGGATACGGGGGTGTATGCCATCCGGTCCTGGTGATTTGTCTATTTTAATATTTTTAAGACGTTGCTGTACCTCTTCCTGGGTCAGAGAGGACACTTTTAAAGGGGAATTTACTTTTATACTCTGCATTTCATCTGACAGTTTATTTTCCTCAGTGAATACAGTGGAGAAAAAGATATTTAGTAGATTCGCTTTCTCCTCATCGCTCTCTGCAACTCCCCCCTCATTACTCTGTAAGGGGCCGAAACCTTCAGGTTTATACTTTTTTAATATTTATATAATTGAAGAACATATATAATTGAAGAACATATAGTCAAAGTTTATGGATCTTCTCAATGCATGACCTGAAGTTATGGTGCAGGATGGAAGTTATACATCGTGGGCAGTTCGTATACATCTTGTTCTAAAATATTTTTTATCTGCCATTGACTGAAGGTTTGGCACAGAAATCACCAGAGACACATATTTTACAGTATAAGTATTCTGAAGTAGCTTCGAGTTGTTTAAGTAAATGTTTGAAAACAGTTGGGTCCCTTCCAAGTCGGTGTAAATAGTTTTTGTCAGCTGCCTGCGCCTCAGCTCATCCCTGACGAGAGTTTAATGTGTTAATCTGAAAGGAATACTGTTATTTCCATCACTTTAATGACATTTTGTGAAGCAGCTGAACTGTAGTTGGCAGCAGGAGCTGATAAACACCTCATTTGCTTGATATTAGACACGGAAGATATCTATTTAAAGCAACTTCCTTATGAAGCATCTAAAAGTAACATCTTTAAAGGGGTTCTCTGGCCGTATAATGAATTTTTTTGTCATCTGTCCAGACTACCTCAAACACCATATATTTTTTTTTTTCCATATACTTGTTTTTTATCAGTACTTTCCTTCCACTGTTCTCGGCATCACTGCATCCTGGCAGGATGTTTACATGCAGAACTTCCTGTCTTTCTCAGCTTCCTGTAGAGCTCTGTAACCAATCCCAGCATACTTTGCTCTGTTATGTCTCAGGGCTTGCTCCACCTGCTTTCTCTGTTGTGGCGACATCCCCTACATCTCTCTCACTGTGTTAGCTAGGCAAAGCAAGCCCTGTGAAACATTACAGAGCAAAGCATGCTAGGTTTGATTAGAAAATCGAGCAGGAAGCTGAGCAAAACAGGAAGTTCTGCATGTAAACATCCTGCCAGGATGCAGTGATGCCAAGAACAGGGGAAGGAAAGTGCTGACATGTAAAACAGGAATACATATGCAGTGCTTGGGATTTTAAAAAAAATCATTATGAGACTGAAGAACAAAACTTTGATCACCAAGGGATCATGATAAAGTTGCATCAGTGCCTAGTTGCAAGTTTGGGGACCATAACCTGGGAATCTGATGAGGAAAGTCCATGTCTTCTTGTAGTAGTCTGAAGAACTGGGAGATTCCTTCAGCCTACCCAGCGCCAAACTGACTGTGACTTAGAGTATCCACACATTACCTGTTTGTTGAGCCCTATGCATGCAAATGGAAAAAGTTTTATCTTAAAGCCCTGGAGAAGGACAAGGGGTAGACGGAATGGGTGCCTGCCTACAGCACCATTGAAAAAGGGGGCACACATTTCTTAAAGTGGTTTTCCGAGACTTTTTAATAGATGACCTATCCTCATGGATTTCTACAAGCCCAATTCAGGTGAATTGAACTGATTTTTTTGTCGCAGAAATTTCTAGAACAAATTGTGCAGCGTGTAAAATTCTGGCTCTGACTTCAGAAATGCACCTCTCGATTATTTCGGTGCTCCCCTTTGATATTTTACCTGTCAGCTACATTTACATTCAACTGTCAGCGGCGGGCGGACTCTCATTCTTTCCAGCTGCTGGGCGGTCGGTGAAATGACAGAGTGGGCGTCAGGGGTTTGATGTCTTTGAGGTCTCTGCTGCTGTGTCATTCCCCAGACTTTATTATTTGGGAGAGAATATGACACATTGCAGTAGTTCCCACATGCTTCAAAGTTTTCTGCAACTTTTGCAAAGTCTGAATGAAACCCCTGGATCTTCCTGTGTAGACTTTTCTGTATGCTGCAGTACAATAGTGTGATCTCGCAGGTAGAGTGGACCGCATTAAATTATGTTTACATTCCTAAACCAGCGCCGTACACAATGTGAATAGTATAAAAGCAACCGTTTCTTCAAGACAGCTACAATAGACTGAAAGCCGTATACTGTACATAATAGAAAAGCAAAAGGGAGGCCTTTGTCCTCTGTCGGGGCTTAAGGATTCAAAGAAGCTTTATAGTCTAAAGAGCTCAGTACTGTATACACTTACTTATAGTTATTCTAAGGCCTCATGTACACAACCGAATTTTTTACCACTGTCCGATTCACATTTTTTTAGCAGTTCAGACGTGGACCCATTGATTTCTATGGGGTTATCCGTGTGCTGTTCACATCTGTGTATCCGTCCCGCAAATTATACCCCATGTCCTGTTCTTGTCCATTTTGCTAACAAGAATAGGTGTTTCTATTATTGGTTCCGCAAAAAATGCGGGATGCACACATACCTGTATTTTGCATATCTGCAGTTTTTGAACCGGAAAACACATACGGTTGTGTGCATGAGGCCTTAAAGGGGTTTGGCTCATCCAGGGGGAGACTGGGAACTTAAAGGGGTTATCCTATTTCAGATGGCTATGCCCCCATAGTCTTATAGGTGCGGTTCCCACTGCTGGGACCCGCACCTATATCTCGAACGGAGCGGGGAGCGCTGTGCCAGTAGGACCCTGGGTTTCCTGGGGTCTGGCCACCACCAGGTGCAGCTCCCCCGCTGCTCCCATAGAAATTAATGGGTGTGCACCGCACATGCGCGGCCCCCCGCTTCCATTCATTTCTATGGAGCCAACACAAATAGCCGAGCCAGCTATTTTCGGGGGCCCCATAAAAATGAATGAAGGGCGGCTGCGCATGCGCAGCGCACCCTCCTTCACTTTTAGGGCTCCGCTCTCGATATAGGTGCGATAATATGCCCTTATTGTCTGAAAAGGGATAACACCTTTAAAGTGGCCCTGGAAAAAATACCAAACAAGTGAGCCCATTTTGTAGTCGGGTCCAAATTGATGGAAGAAAGGGCCATATTGTGGCACATTATACCACCCCAACAGAGCCAAATACCACAGTCCATCACAAAATACTGCCACCAGCACAAAATACATCCCCAAAAACTTCCACTGGTGGCTGTAAGGAGGGCTCAGGTGGCCCCCTGGGCATCGGGCCATTGGGGAAATTTTCCTGTAAGGTCTATGGCCAATCTGCCCCTGGGCTTATCTCACACATTGATGGGATATCGCTAGGATATGTCATCAATGTCAGAGAGTCCCACCTCTGAGTCCCTCTCCTGTCTCCAGAAAGGTATTCCTTCTTAGCAAAACGCCTGCCTGGCTTGAGTTTGTGGGGAAGTTTATCAGCTCTCCAGTGTGAAATGTCACTTTAAATTGTGGAGTCCTTTCAATGAACAGCCAGCAACACTTGTGGCCTGACACAAACTCTATTACGAATTCTATCACAAATTCTATCTAACTGACTACAGGTCTCAGTCTCTAGGATTCTAGGCACCAACTATGATGAGGTGTGTGCATGTTCTTACCGACCCGGGTCTGCTCTGCATCAGCTTGTGGCTGTGGACCGAACAAAAACTTCTCCAACAAGCATGTGGTACTGCAGTGTATGTTGCTTTGCTCCTCAGCTCTCATCAGCGTTCCTAGAAGCAATCCTTGTTCCTCTGGACAGGATCAGGGTCTTGGACACACTCAGCTTTAATGGGCTATAGTTCTGGTCACTGAAGGGTGCTCCCACACCTGGATGTCGATGGGTCCTCTTCACACAGCTCCTGGATCCTCTTGCAAGCCCTCCCCAAGATGGCTACTCAATCTCTTCCTCACCAGGCTTTTGTAACCCCACCTCTCATGAATATGGAATCTGTAGCTGTGTTTAGGAAACAGTGGTATCTTGTGGCTAAACAGCAGAATGTTAGTCCAGATATTTAACTTAATTTAGGCTACTTTCACACTAGCGTTTTTGCTGGATCCAGCAGGGTTCAGCAAAACGCTTCCGTTACTGATAATACAACCATCTACATCCATTATGAACGGATCCGGTTGTATTATCTTTAACATTGCCAAGACGGATTCGTCATTAACTCCATTGAAAGTCAATGTAGATCGGGTCCGGTTTCTATTGTGTCAGACAAAACGGATCCGTCCCCATTGACTTGCATTGGGGTCATGACGGATCTGTCTTGCTCTGCATTCCCAGGACGGAAAGAAAACTACATGTTGCGGTTTGCTATCTGGTCTGGGAACGCAACTAAACAGAACAGAATGCATTTTGGAGAACTCCATTCTCTTCAGTTCAGTTGTGTCCCCATTGACAATGAATGGGGACAAAACTGAAGCTTTTTTTCCGGTATTGAGCCCCTATGACGGAACTTAATACCGGAAAACTCTAACGCTAGTGTGAAAGAAGCCTTACACAAACAGTGTTCAGGCAATGAGAGCTGTTTCACCATCTCACAAATACACCCTCTGTTACAGTGCTGTGGCTCCTAGTGGCCCACACCAGACCATAAGTGACGGGGGCCCGTTCATGGCCACAAGACCATGATTGGCTACAGCAGTCTTGTGACCAAGGAAGGGTCCCAAAACTTCATATCTGACAGTAAAACAGAGGGCGTTTCAAAATGTGAGTTGTTTTTTTTTTGTTTTTTTTATAACATATTGCCTGTCATGGACTTATAATCATGCTGGACAATCCTTTAAAAAGGTGAACAACTGAGAGTGAAAGATTAATAGAGGTAAAGGTAAGTAAAGCACTACAGATGAGCCAGCTGTTGCAGTTGGCAGGTTCACTAGCTTTGTCAGAGGCCTCCAGCCTGCTCCTCCCTTTCCCCTCTCACAGCATTCCATCTCACATAGACTAAGTAACTGCAGCTGCATCCCCCTCTTCCCTCCTCCTCCTCCCTGCCTATGGTTTTGCACTAGCTGGATTTTTGAGAGTAGGTTTAAAGAAATAGCCAGATTCATTTGGACCATATTTATTAAAAGGTCCATGCCTCTTAATAAATTTGGAGCATTTAGAAATGTTTACCTGAAAATCAAATTTGTGACAAAATATACATACTGGTAATTTCCACTTTTTTCATCAGCAGGGGCCCAACCTATATGCCCCTTTCTTCATTTTGAGTTTTTTTTCTAACTAAAAAATACCAGGGTGCACATAGAAACCATTGGTGCCCCTAGGGCAAAATACAATGTAAATCTGCATGCACTGAGCGCCACCTAGTGGCACGTGCAAATAACATACTTTTTTGAGAAAGAAAGCATTAGTAGTGTCCCGGACTGTCACCAAGGGCCTTATAGCAGTGGTGTGGTCTGACTCTATAGCAGGTACGCCACTAAGGAGACATGTATCAGCTGTATTTCCACTTCTGACATAGACAGCTCAGGTGGCAATGTCATGAGCAGAAGACTTCAAGCTTCTCTGGGGTGGATGCAAATTAATGGGATCTTCCCTTGTACATGCCCAAAGTTAAAGGGCTCTATAGCTTGTTCTATGGTAATTGCTTGCTCCCCTATAGTTATGTGCAGTAGACACCAGTAGGGGGCAGCAGAGATAAATCAGCAGTGCAGGCAATAGTTGGCAGCATGTATAAAGCTTTTATATCAGAGAATATAAATTGTATCACCGAAACTTTACTTTCTAAATCTTTATACTTAAAAGCTGAAATGCCCTCCTAAGGCATGTTGTGCTTTTGGCCATGTGATGGGATCTGTGTGAGTGCGATGGGGGACTCACGTTAACTCCATCACATGTATGTTTGTGAGCAAAATAACTCCCCTGAAATACACATTGTCAATCATGCTTGGTGCATGCCACTGTAGCCAAGGCGCATGCTCAGTAAGATGACCTGTGGGCTCACGTCCTGCACCCAGATGTCAAGAAGAGAAGCTGTGCAGTCTAAAACAACACTTTTTGTGTTATTTGATAACGTTCTCTGACCAGCTCATAAGTGTAGGGTAAAATACTTCATCTAATGGTCCAATGGATTTGTACAGTATTCTGTCCCTGGTGACTCAGTCAGATAGCATTCTGTCCCTGATCGATGACTTAGTGGGATAACATCATATACCTGGCAGCACAGTTGGTTAATGTTATGTCCCTAATGACCAGATGGTATAACACCTTGTCCCTGGTGATTCAGTCGAATAGTATTATATGACTGGAAGTACAGTTGGATAATCGTATAGGTGGAATAAAGTCTATTCCCTGGTGATCCAGTATAGCATTACATGCCTGTAAGTACAGGTAGATAACGTTATGTCTTTAAGGACCAGGTGGAATACCATCTTGTCCCTGGTGATCCAGTCGAATAGTATTATATGACTGGAAGTACAGTTGGATAATCGTATAGGTGGAATAAAGTCTATTCCCTGGTGATCCAGTATAGCATTACATGCCTGTAAGCAGGGGCGTAGCTATAGGGGGTGCAGAGGTAGCAGCCGCTACCGGGCCCAGGAGCTTGAGGGGGCCCCAAAGACCCTTGTGCTGCATAAAAAGACACCGGTATTATAGAAAGTGCATGCTGATCAAGGTACATCTATGTTTGGAGGGAAGGGTTTAGGTCAAGAATTTGGCATGGGGGTTTGCCAGTTCAATTTTTACCTCAGGCAGCATGAAGGCCATTTGCCTCCCTGCCCCTGGCCACAAAGTACTGAGGGAAGGGGGGCCCAAGCTTAATTCTTGCACCAGGGCCCATGAGCCATTAGCTACGCCCCTGCCTGTAAGTACAGGTAGATAACGCCTTAAATGTCTTTAAGGACCAGGTGGAATACCATCTTGTCCCTGGTGATCCAGTGGAATAATATTATATGCCTGGAAGTACAGTTGGATAACGTTATGTCCCTAAGGACCATGTAGAACACCATCTTGTCCCTGGTGATCCATTGGGTTAGCATTATATACCTGGCAAAGTTCTGTCCCTGTTGTCCCATGGTTTATCCCTTGATGTCTATTAGTGTTGGATTCCACGGGTGGAGGCCTGTTAATATTGTCTTGTCCCTGGTCATGATGTTACTGGTGACCCAGTGAGATGGTGTCCTGGCCCCGTAACTTAGTGGAACAGAGGTTTGTCCCAAATGACTCAGTTAAATGAAGTCCTGACCAGAATCAATTAAAGTTGTTCCCTTGAGGACCCCATGACATAACATATGAGCCCAGGTAATCCAGTGGGATAGTATCCTGGTCCTGGGGAGAGAATGGTTTATCGTACTTTTTCTGACGATCTATAATCCTGGTATCTCTGTGGCCCCACTCTAGCTCCTGGAGACCCAGTATCACCATCCAAGTCCCAGTATTCTATTGCAGACCTAGTGACCTACAGTAATTGTATGGTTTCCTATATCTCATGCCCCAATGAGATAAACTGAGGCTCCGGGGGAGAACAGGCCAATGTGAAATCGTTAACAAGGCTTGTATTTACCATGGTACTGGTGTCTCTTATAGGGCACAGGGACCTTTGGGCGCCCTCAAGCACCAAGGCACAGGTGCGAACAATACTTCTATTCCTGGGAATAAAATAAAACCAATAGTGTTTTTCAGCTGCAAAATAAATCGTTATCTTGCTTTCGGTGGTGCAGTCTTTGAGTTCAGGATAGGACGGGCATCACTTCACATGCTGCCATAGGCCACAAAAGATAATCATGTCAGGCTTTCCGACTTGAGAAAACAACCTCATCTTCAGCTCAGACACTTTCCTCATCGCACCTTCACCAAGATAAAGCTGACGAAATCCCTAAGGAGAACACATCATTTGCACTTCTCCTTCTAGGAACTTGCTTCACATTCTTATCCCGACCACAGCGAAGGTGTTTATTACAAGGTCTGCTTCGTTCTGAGGATCCTGAAGGATTAAGGCTGTGTTCACACAATAATATCTATATCAGATGCCATAATACATTGCCGGGATCGCATAATAGATACCCAGCCCAGCAGACCCCACTGACCCGCAATGCGGTCTCTCACACTCAGTCACATGCAAAGCTATTCAGCCCATCAAATCTGCCAGGACTGCCTGCAGAGGCTTGGAACCTCTGTCAAAATTGTGAACAGAGCCCAAGATGGTATATTATCGCTTAAAGTGGTCGTCCGTGTTCAGAGCTGAAACCGGACATATCCCTATTTTCACCCCTCTGGCCCCTCTGAGATGAGCATCAGAGTAGAGATGAGCGAGCGTGCTCGTTACGAGCACTGTAGTGCTCGGCTCCCCTGCGCTCGCATGGGCGCCGGCAGCCGCTTCCGTCCTCCTCCGGAGGACGGAAGTGGCTGCCAGCGCCTATGCTAGCGCAGGGGAGCCGAGCACTACAGTGCTCGTAACGAGCACGCTCGCTCATCTCTACATCAGAGCATTTCATGCTCCTCCGATACTCTCCTTTGCCCTGTGCAATTCTGGAGATCCAATGACATACCGGGTTCTCCATGGGGACTGCTAGGCTTCTGCCTAGCAGTGAGCCCGGTGACATCCCTGGCAAATTCCGGATCAGCAAAACAAGGATACTGGTCCGTGTGCGTTCCGCAGTTTGTGGACCGCACATGGCTGCCGCTATCATAGAAAATGCCTGACAGATGTCGGACAGATTGTGAATGAGCCCTTTATTCAGACCTCAGTTCAGCCCCACAATGTTAATCAGACCTCAGATCAGAACCCCCCCCCCCCCCGCCCCAGACCTTCCCAAAGTTAATCAGGCCTCAGATTCCTCCAATGTTAATCAGACCTCAGATCAGACCCCCAATGTTAAAGGGGTTTTCCGAGATTTTGATACTGATGACCTATCCTTAAGAGATCCAGCGCGCTCTCCCTGCAGCACTGCACTGTGATCTGACGTTGCAGAGGTGGGGAAAAAAAGTGCGTCTTATAAAGCAAAAAATAAGCTACGGTGTGAACGGGTCCGCATCTATTCCGCAAAATTATGGAATATATGCGGCCCCGTTTACTTCAATGAGAGCGAGCAGCTGCGGCTCCACAAAAAAATAGAACATGTCCTATTCTTGTCCGCAACAGCTAACAAGAATTGGCATTTTGAATGGGGTGCCAGGCCGTGTGTTCCACAAATTGCGGAACACACACTGGTCGGCATCCTGGTCGCCATCCATTTTTGCGGATCCGCAATACCACAGCTGTCTGAACGACCAATTAAAAGAAACACTACCCCTGTGGGAAAGAGAACAGTCAACCATAGAAGGTCTGGATGCACTGAATTCAGACAATAAGTACCACTCGTTTATGGAATTAAAGGAGTTCTCTGGGAATTGAGAAAATGAAAATACTCAAATATCACTTTATTATAAATATATTCCCAAATACCTTTCATTAGTTATAATGGCTTGTTTTGTCTGGGGAGCAATGATTAGGAGAAACAAAATGGCCACCGCCCTATTAGTACACATATAACCTGTCCTAATCGCACAGGAGGACAAGTTACTTCACAACACTGAGGTAAAGAGCTGCCTCATCCTCCTCTCTGCTCTGCTTGTCAGGGATTATGATCCTGAATACAGAAGATAAGATATTCAGCTGAATCTCTGAATGGAGTTCATGAGCAGATGTGACTAATGAGCAGCAGTCCTTGTATACAGTCTCCATTACCACAGCCTGTCCTCTCTGTACTTCGTCTCCTCATAGACTCTGACAAGCAGAGCAGAGAGGAGGATAAGACATCTCTTTACCTCAGTGCTCTGAAGTAACTTGTCCTCCTGTGTGATTAGGACAGGTTTTGTGTGTACTAATAGGACGGCGGCCATTTTGTTCCTCCTAATCTTTGCTCCCTAGACAAAATGAGCCATCATAACTAATGAAAGGTATTTAGGAATATATTTATAATAAAGTAATATTTAAGTATTTTCATTTTCTTAATTCCCGGAGAACCCCTTTAAAGACTAGTAGACAGGATTAAACTTGCCACATTTGAGACTGATTGGTCATCTGGATCTAAGATCTGGAGTTCTGCGCCCCTCAGCCTGGGAACTGCAGAAATTAACAAGTACAGAATTGCACGCCTCTGGCTATCTCTGAAAGTGTTTAGACAGTGAGATGGTAGAGAGGGACTACTACCATCGTCATGGCCACTGCCTGTACACAGTTATTGGGGAGAAGCAATCTCTGTGATATACTGTACAAATTGCTCCTATTTGTACTGCAACCCTCATCATCTACTTAGGAAGAGAGACTTTATTTATTCTAATTAGACTGGGCCTGGTTATTGCCTCCCTCATCTGACGGCCTCTGCTCCTGCCCTCCTGCCTTGCACCCTGCCAACTGTCCACCATCAAGGGCAACCCTACTGCCATCAGGCAGATGTCCCAGAAAGTCAGGAGGTACCCCAAGGGAAGAAAAGTGTGCACCCTCCAATGTGCTAAAGAGGGGCATTGCCACCATGAACTGTGAGTACTACTAACACCATCATAGCCACTACCACTTATCTCCGCCTGCTTTCCCGATTGCTGCAGATGGTCTCTATACACTTTCATCAGACTGCATTTAGACTTCTGTTCTTTACAATGTAACACCTGGATGCTGCAGTACAATATTTCAAAATAATGGATCTTCGGGGTTCAGGTGTCAGTCTTCACTACAGTTCTGGTATTATATTTATTAACCAGAATTAAAAATTTTAGTGTTACAGAATTTGCCCGGGTATATTTAATTTATTTCTTTTACTGTTTGTGTGTGTGTGTCGTTAAAAGATATCGAGAGTGCCCTCTACAGTGCCTGCTCATTTAACAGTGACCTCTACACCGGCCCGCCCCTTTAACAGTGACCTCTACAGCGGCCTGCCCCTTTAACAGTGTTCTCTACAGCAGCCAGCCCCATTAACAGTGACCTCTACAGCGACCCGCCCCTTTAACAGTGACCTCTACAGCGGCCCGCCCCTTTAAAAGTGACCTCTACAGCGGCCCGCCCCTTTAACAGTGACCTCTACAGCTGCCTGCCCCTTAAACAGTGACCTCTACAGCAGCCCGTCCTTTTAACAGTGATCTCTACAGCAGCCCGCCCTTTTAACAGTGATCTCTACAGCAGCCTGCCCCTTTAACAGTGACCTCTACAGCTGCCCACCCCTTTAACAGTGACCTCTACAGAAGCCCGCCCCTTTAACTGTGACCTCCACAGCAGCTAGAGTGGCCACTGTCTTCACCCCAGAAAGCCAGACCTCACCGGCCATTCCCCCAAACGTGAAACAGCGCCCCCAGTTCCCATGAAGACACATCACTAAACATGAGGCCATGCCCCCCTGGCTCTGTGAAGACACAGAGGCGAAGCTGTCTGAGTGTGAGCTACTGAAAGGGTGGACATCCCTGTGTCTGTCCAGGCACTGCGTCAGACGGAGAACAGGTAGCCAGAAAACTGGACTGTCCAGCCTAAAGCCGGACATCTGGCCACCCTAACATCAGCCTGCCCCTAGGGTGGCCAGAGGTCTTGTTTTAGGCTGGACGGTCTGGCTTTCAGACTCCCTGTCCTCTGTCATGCGCAGGGCCTGGATGGACACAGCAGCAGCACTCTCAGCAGCAGAACTGTGCAGTCTGAGCAATGAGCTGCAGGGAGAAAGTCACCCTCCCCCCACCCCTGCAGCTGACAGAAGGTGATTTTTACCAATATTTTTAATCCCGGTCAAATGCAGCATGGAAGTGGCATGGCCTGACTGAGTCAGGGGTGTGACTTAGTGGGATCTGGGGGTGGTGCTTTTAAGTCCTTCTTTTGACGGTGGCCGGAATTACAGGTCGATGCCTGATTTAGGAGGAAGGTGGGTAGCAGTGGAAGAAAACATCTTTTATTACTACTGAACAGTAAATATGTAAAATTTATATTATATGAGGTAATGATTGATGATGAGTTAGTCTAAAACATAAGTTATAGTTATGGTAACCGGGAATACCCATTTACCATTGTCATCCACAGTGCTCTGCCTCTTTAATGCAGACCTAAAGCAGTGAACTGGCTAGGTTGTCATAGAAACCTGATGTGTGCCTGTGAGCTTCTATTGGCTGATAAGGGTCATGTGACCAGGCTACTATTGGCTAATGCATTTTTTGGGAATATCTCAGGAATGGTACATCCTGGAGAGTTGAAAACTGTTCTAAAACCTTCCCGGACACCTGATGTACATGTGTGCCAAATTTTGTGATTGTAGCCAGGGGAGCACCCAGGAATTTTTTCTAGGGGGGGTCCGAAAAGGAAAAGGGCGTGTGGCATCTTGTGGGCAGGGCTATTTTTGCGACACGCCCATATATCAAACATACTACTGGAAGAGTAAAGTGCGGCGCGCGCAGCGGCGAAAATAGGCCCCGCCCATTATTATAAGCCCCTCCCATATCTAATAGGCCACTCCCAACATACACTACAGCTGAAATATGGTTGAGGCCCAGTTCTATACATCATATGGAGAGGGGAGGACATGTCCTGGCTGCACTGCCTGCTTCACATTATACAATATGCAACAGCAGGCTACAGCCAGGAAGATCCTCCGCTCTCCTCCCTCCCCAGATCCTGCTCAAAGCCTGTGCGTCCCCCCCACCATCTGCCACCTGCCTGTGCCCTGCTGACCCCCTTTGGTCATCCTCACCCAGCTCTGAATCCTCCTTCTGTAAATGGCAGAGGGAGGAGCCGGAGCATCTCCTCTCCTACACAGCGCCCCATACCTCTTACATCCAGTGATGTCACCTTTGTTGTAGACGTTCTCTTTCCTCATCTTCTCCATTCGGACCAGACCGCCATGAAGATTTTTCAGCCATCTCTCTTCTCTGCAGAGATACAAACAGACATTAGTTTCCCACATTTCCATCATCTTTACATCTTCTGAACACCTCATCCTGCCACCCCCAATACTGTGCCCGCTGTGCTCCCCCAATACTATACTGCAGAAACTGTCCCCTGAAAAATACTACTACCACACAGATAGTGCCCCCTACAACAGTTATTGGCACACAGTACTCTAAAAAATAACTGCACCTACACTAATGATATTATGCCAGGGTGCCCCCCAAAAGTAACAGTGCTCCCCAAAATCCCACCAATAGAAATAATTATCTGCTAGACCACACTTAGTAGTAATGATGTCCCCATAGTGCCCATACTAGACATCATGTTCCCCATAGCCCCCCAGTAGTAGTAAAGCTCACAGTAACACCCCAGCTTAGTGCCCGCAGTTGAGCTAATGTCCCCATAATGTATACCAGTATAAGATACCCCTATATAGTGCCCCAGTAAATGCCCTCATAGTGCTCCTCTCCCCCATAGTGTTCCCCATAATATGCCCCTTCTTACTGCCCTTCACATCCCTTATAGTGCTCCTCTCCCCCATAACGTGCCAGTAAAAATTGCCCACTTAGTGCCAGATGCCATAGTGCCCCCTATAATTTACCAGTAAATAATGCCCCTTTAGAGCCACCAGATGCCCCCATAGTGCCTGCAAATGATGCCCCTATAGTGCTGCTCTGCCCAAAAGTACCTCCCATAATGTGACAGAAAAAAATTACCCCTTAGTGCCAGATGCCATAGTGCCCCCCATAATGTGGCAGTAAAAAAGTGACTCTTTAGAGCCACCAGATGCCCCCAAATGAGGCCCCTATAGTGCCACCACATGCCCCATAGTGCCAATCTCCTCTATCGTGCCCCCTATAATGTGCCAGTAAACAAAATGCCCCTTTAGAGCCACCAGATGCCCCCATAGTGCCCCCAAATTATGCCAATATAGTGCCAAATGCCAGTAAAGAAATGGCACAGTACAGGGCAGGGGGCACGGTACAGGACAGGGAGGCAAAGTACAGGGCAGAAAGCATGGTACAGGGCAGGAGGCACAGTACAGGGCAGGGGGCACGGTAGAGGACAGGGAGGCACTGTACAGGCCAGGGGGGCACGGTACAGGCCAGGGGGGCACGGTACAGGCCAGGGGGCACGGTACAGGCCAGGGGGCACGGTACAGGCCAGGGGGCACGGTACAGGCCAGGGGGCACGGTAGAGGACAGGGAGGCACGGTACAGGGCAGAAGGCACGTTACAGGGCAGGAGGCACGTTACAGGGAAGGAGGCACAGTACAGGGCAGGGGGCACAGTACAGGGCAGGGGGCACAGTACAGGGCAGGGGGCACAGTACAGGGCAGGGGGCACAGTACAGGGCAGGGGGCACGGTAGAGGACAGGGAGGCACAGTACAGGGCAGGGGGGCACAGTACAGGCCAGGGGGGCACGGTACAGGCCAGGGGGGCACGGTACAGGCCAGGGGGCACGGTACAGGGCAGGAGGGCATGGTACACAGCAGGAGGGCACGGTACAGGCCAGGGGGGCACGGTACAGGGCAGGGGGGCACGTACAGGCCAGGGGGGCACGGTACAGGGCAGGAGGGCACGGTACAGGGCAGGGGGCAAGGTACAGGGCAGAAAGCACGTTACAGGGCAGGGGGCACGTTACAGGCAGGGGGCACGTTACAGGGAAGGAGGCACGTTACAGGGCAGGGGGCACGGTACAGGGCAGGGGGCAAGGTACAGGGCAGAGGGCAAGGTACAGGGCAGAAAGCACGGTACAGGGCAGGAGGCATGTTACAGGGCAGGGGGCACGGTACAGGGCAGGGGGCACGGTACAGGGCAGGGGGCACGGTAGAGGACAGGGAGGCACGGTACAGGCCAGGGAGGCACGGTACAGGCCAGGGGGGCACGGTACAGGCCAGGGGGGCACGGTACAGGGCAGGAGGGCACGGTAGGCAGGAGGGCACGGTACAGGGCAGGAGGGCATGGTACAGGGCAGGGGGCAAGGTACAGGGCAGAAAGCATGGTACAGGGCAGGGGGCACGTTACAGGGCAGGGGGCACGTTACAGGGCAGGGGGCACGTTACTGTTAGGGGCCGCACTGTACTAAGTGGGGAGCCGCCTGACTGCGTGGGAAGGAGTGGAGCTTAATGTGATGAGGAGCTTGCCCTTAGAGGGTTAAGGTTGGAGGGATTGGGCTAGGGGTAGTTCCCACAAGGCTGTGCGGCTAGGTCTATTTATAGGGTTTCCTCCCTGAGGAGGAGCCTCTTTGCCTTGAGATCCGGTAAGGAAAGTGGGTTTGTGTGTCCAGCGTTATGGCTGACCCTTTTGTTGTGGAATTGCAGTCCAGGATTAGGAGCGAGGGCTGGGGTTGGCTCTCCCAGGCCCTCGGTGGTGCTGCGGTTCCCCCCCCTCCTCCTGTGGCCTGATTTTGTGCAGCCTGCTGCGGTGGGGGTGCCCGTGGTGCCCGTGGTGCGGGGACGCTCGGGTCGGCGTTCCCGTCCCCCTGATAGGTATAGCCCGGGCTCTTCTCCTGTCGGGTCTGTTCCCCCCCTCCCTCCTCCCTCCCTGCGGTCCGTGTCACCAGCCTCTTCTGTTATGGCGTTAGGTTCCCAGCCAGGGTCTGTCCTGACCCAGGGTGCGCGTCCCGGGGCTCCGGGTGCGTCCTTCCCGGGTCCGGTGGTTGGCGCGGCCCGGGTGGGTGGCGAGGTGCCTGGGGGGGAGCAGTGTGCCTTACCTCCTTCCTGTCCTCCTTCTCGGGTCCGGGATTCCCGTTCCTCCAGGGCTGCGGCTCGCCGGGGGCGGGCGCGGCTTTGTCTTCCTCGGGCGCTGCGGAGGTGCGCCCGCCTGGCGGTTATCCTCCACCTGGTGGCGCTGTGGCGATTTCGCAATCCGGCAGTCACGTGGTGGCTCGTTTCGCGCTCCTGAGGCCGCTTCCGGTCCCCTGGTACGCTCAGCCCGTGTGAGTGAACGGCTTTGCCCCCCTGTTTGCAGCCCTCTTTCCCGGCCATAGCTATGGGTGCTCACCTTTCCAGCGAGCAGGATTCCTCCTCCTCAGCCCCTGCCCCCCCCTCTGCTTCCCCGCTCTCCTCAGTGACTGCCCCCCCTCCCCCTGTGGGTGCTCCGGCTCCTTTAACCCCCCCGCCGTCCCAAGCTGGGGTGCAGGGTTTGAAGGAAGGGGTGGCCCCCCTTGCGCGCTCCCAGTGTGCCCCCACGGGTCAGCAGGCCCCCGCCCCGGAGGATTCTGGGGTGGTGTGCGTGTGCAACCGCGTTCCCCGGGGGCGGAGACGTTCTAGGAGTGCCAGCTCCTCTGGCTCGGGGTCCCGGGGCCGTCGTAGTCACGGTAGACGGCATGCCCGGTATCGTGGGAGGCGTTCCCGGCGCCACTCTCGGGTCTCTGAGAGATCGCGCAGATCTGGTCGGTCTCGCTCGTCACGTTGGCGGTCCCCTTCCTCCTCTGCTGGTAGTGGCTACAGCACTCCCTACAGCTCAGCGAGTCCGGCTCGGCGTCATCGTGGGAGGAGGGCTCGTCGCCGCATGACTCCGGTTCCGTCTGTGTCGGCGGCGGCTGACCCGGTTCCGGTGGCTTCCTCGACCCCTGACGTGACACATCCGCCAATGGCGGCGGCTGGTGAGTATGATTATGCTGGGGCTTGGGGGGGTGATGGGGGTGTTTTACAGCAGTTGCGCTTGCTGGTGGATAAGTTGTCTTCTTCGTCTACTTCTTCTCCTCCTGTTCCTCCTCCTGTTCCTCCTCCTGTCCCTGCTGGGGTCTATAAGGATGCTTTTTTCTGTGGTGTCAGCCCGTTAGGGGCTCACGTTTCTGATGAGGTTCGACAGAAGATTTGGGATAACAATTATGTGGATATTTGGTCATTAGTCACGGTGGACCAGTCCTCTGTAGATAAGGAGCGGAGGGGTGAGCGGCCTTTGGACCGGCGTCCAAAAGTGGCTCGTACGATAGGGAATTGGATTCAGGCATTCTCGGTTTTGGGGTGTGTGATGGGGCAGAAGCATCCGGATCGCTGCTCTGAATTGTTCATCTATATGGACACGATTTATAACGCTTTTAAGACTCATGGTGGGTCTGCCTGGTGGCGGTATGATGAGGAGTTTCGCCGCCGTTTGGCGTTACAGCCAGCGGTGGGCTGGGGGGTTAAGGCCACGGATGTGTGGCTTCGGTTGATGACAGCGCAGCGTACGCCGGCGCCCTTTCTCGGGGGTGCCTCTGGGTCGTCTTCGGCCACGGCCGGCTCAGTGGCGGTTAAGCGCCCAGGGACCTGTTGGCTCTATAACGAGGGTCACTGTCGCTTCTACGGTTTGTGCCGTTTCCGCCACGAGTGCTCCACTTGTGGAGGAGCCCATTCTGCGGCTAAGTGCCCACGTGCCCCGGGTCAGCCTGGGGGTCCGGCTAGAGGCGGTCCAGCCAAGGACGCCGGTGAGCGTAGCCGCGATGGCGCCTTGGCTAGACCGGTATCCTAGGAAGGAGGACGCGGAGTGCTTGCGCAGTGGTTTCACATTGGGGTTCTTCATCCCGTTTACTCTGTCTTGGTCACCTAGTTGTGCGGGTAATTTGAAGTCCGCGGCTCAGCATCCGCTGGTTTTGCAGGAAAAGATTGCCAAAGAGGTTTCCTTGGGTAGAATGGCAGGACCGTTTTCGGCCCCTCCTTTTTCAAATTTGCGGGTGTCCCCGCTGGGTGTTGTCCCGAAGAAGGAGGCTGGGAAGTTCCGTTTGATTCATCACCTTTCTTTTCCCAAAGGTGGGTCGGTGAACGACGGGATTTCTAAGGCCGAGGCGTCCGTGTCTTACGTATCTTTTGATAGGGCGGTTATGCTGATTCGGCGGCATGGTCATGGTTCCCTTTTGGCTAAGACGGACGTTGAGTCCGCTTTTCGTTTGTTACCGGTGCACCCGGACTGTTTTCATTTGTTGGGGTGTTGTGTGGACGGTTCTTTCTATTACGATATGTGTTTGCCCATGGGGTGTTCTATTTCGTGCCACTATTTTGAAATGTTCAGTTGTTTTTTGGAATGGGTGGTGCGTTATGAGACGGGTTCGACGGCTATTTTGCACTACCTGGATGACTTTCTATTCGTCGCCCGCCCGGTTCGGGTGCTTGTCGTTTTCTTTTGGACACTTCCGCTTCATGATGAGGCGGTTTGGGGTCCCGCTGTCTGCTGACAAAACCGAGGGGCCGACGACTAGATTGTCTTTTTTGGGTATTGAGTTGGATACGGAGGACATGGTTTTCCGTCTCCCTGCGGACAAGCTGGAAAGGCTTTTGGGTTTGGTTAACGGTTTTTGTGCAGTTAAAAAGGTGACGTTACGACAGATGCAGTCGTTGCTGGGTTGTTGGTTTTGCATGTCGAGTGATGCCTATGGGTCGGGTTTTTTCCCGGCGGTTGTCTTTATCTACAAGGGGGATCAGTGCTCCTTCTCACAGGATACGGATCACTAGGCAGTTGCGCGAGGATTTGGTGGTTTGGCGCTCGTTTCTCACTACCTATAACGGCCATACCTGTTGTCAGTTTGAGCGAGTGGATAACAGGGAGTTGTGTTTATTCACGGACGCGGCTGGCTCCACCGGTTTTGGGGCTGTTTTGGGTTCCCGATGGTGTGCCCAGGCGTGGCCGGAAGTGTGGCGTGAGTGCGGTTTTTGTAAGAATTTGACCCTTTTGGAACTATTCCCGATTGTTGTGGCGATCGAGGTTTGGGGCTCTCTCCTTGCTAATCGGCGTATCTGTTTTTGGACGGATAACATGAGCGTGGTGATGTGCATTAATAGGTTGTCATCCTCTTCTCTCCCGGTTCTCTCCCTCCTTCGACACCTGGTTTTGCGCTGTCTCGAGCTCAATATTTGGTTCACGTCCCGTCATGTTCCCGGGGTGGAGAATGTTTGTTGCTGACGCTTTATCTCGGTTTCAATTTCAGACATTTCGGGACCTCCTTCCTCAAGCGGATCCGGTGGGTACTTGCTGTCCGAAGGCCCTCTGGGAACTGGTAACGGGCCATTGATCCCGCTGGTGAGGCAGTCCTTGGCTCCGGCAACGTGGGCAGCGTATGGTAAGGCCTGGGCTGAATGGGTGCGGGAGGCTGGTTCCTTGGTTTCTTGTCCAACGGCTGCGGAGCGGCTACAGATTACTTTGCGGTACCTGTCTGCTCTGCGAGTTGCGGGGGTTTCGGCTTTGGTGGCCAGGAGACGCCTTACCGGGTTGTCTTTCCACTTTCAGCTGCGTGGATGGGAGGATATTGGCAGGCAATTTTTGGTGTGCCGCATTTTACGGGGGTGGCGTAAGGAGGTTAAGTGTCGGGACTCGAGGCGACCGATTACCATTGACTTGTTGTCTAATTTGTTGTTTGCCTGCCCGGCTCTTTGCAAGTCTACTTACGAGGCTTGTTTGTTTCAGGCGGCTTTTTGCCTTGCTTTTTTCGGGGCCTTGCGGGTGGGTGAGTTGGTGCCGGCGTCCCGTTCTGCGCAGGGGGGTTTGCTTGCAGAGGATGTTTGCCTAGGCAACGAGGTGGTACGCGTGCGGGTGTCGCGGTCTAAGACTGATCAACTCGGTAGGGGTGCGTGGGTGGTCTTACGGTCAGTTTCGGGATTGGTCTGTCCTTTTCGCCTCGTTTCCGTTTTTTTCTTCCGTTCGGGGCGGCGGGTTCTCATTTCCTGGCTCACGAGGATGGTTCCCCCTTACTCGTTTTCAGTTTACTACGGTTTTTAAGTCCTGCCTCTCTCGCTTGGGTTATCCCGCTGCAGATTTTGGCACTTATTCGTTTAGGATTGGCGCTGCCACGGAGGCTGCTCGCGCTGGCTTGGGTGACGATGAGGTTATGCGCATTGGTCGCTGGCGGTCGCAGTGCTTCGCCGGGTATGTTCGCCCGGAATTGATTGTTTGATTTCTTTTGCAGGACGGCCGTTGGTGTGGATCATTGGGCACTCCTACGTGTTCTGGGCGGCTCAGCGGGCGGAGTGTAGGCCCGGAGGTCGATGCCTTGGATTCCAGGCAGCGGATGTGCACTGGCGGGGCATCCGCGGATTGCGTTGGTCACAGGTCCTGACGGAGGTCGTCGCCATTGGGCGGGGGGTTCGTATTCCCACGGTGATGGTCCTGCACGTCGGTGGTAATGACCTGTGTCAGGTCCGGATGGGTGATTTGCTCTCGTTAATGAAGGCCGATGTGGAACGGTTTGGAGGTTTTTCCCCGAACTTGTTCTTGTTTGGTCGGAGATCATTC
The DNA here is from genome assembly GCA_900303285.1 of Rhinella marina. Lineage (NCBI taxonomy): Eukaryota > Metazoa > Chordata > Amphibia > Anura > Bufonidae > Rhinella > Rhinella marina. The sequence continues at coordinate 130,608 of ONZH01011738.1, read as the reverse complement.
CCCGGGTAGTGTGGAGGGGCGCGCGGGATGCAGTGGCAGTTGAGAGGGCTCGGAGAACCGTGAACACTCGCATGGCTCGGTTTGTCCGAAACAGGGGAGGAGTGGTGGTTCGGCACCGGCAGCTAGAGGGGGATAATTCCAGGTTGATGCGGCCAGACGGGGTTCATCTCAATGAGATTGGCCTGGACATTTTCCTGTCGGGGCTGCAGGATGGAATTGAGCAAGCGCTGTATTTGCTTAGTGGGGGTCGGAGTGCGGTATAGGGGTATACGCACTCCTTATGGCGGTTCATGTGGTGCAAATGGTCGCGGAGCGTCTCAGGCCACCGCTTACGCGGGTTGAGGGCCCCTTCGACCTCGTGGCCGGGAGAATTTTAATCATAGAAAACAGCTGTGGCCGAACCCCACCATTAAAGAGTTATGAAAAGTTAATAGTGGTCTTGTCGTTATGGGGCAAGTGGGAGGTATAGAGGTCGGGGTTTTTATCCACGCAGTCTGTTAGGGGCCGCACTGTACTAAGTGGGGAGCCGCCTGACTGCGTGGGAAGGAGTGGAGCTTAATGTGATGAGGAGCTTGCCCTTAGAGGGTTAAGGTTGGAGGGATTGGGCTAGGGGTAGTTCCCACAAGGCTGTGCGGCTAGGTCTATTTATAGGGTTTCCTCCCTGAGGAGGAGCCTCTTTGCCTTGAGATCCGGTAAGGAAAGTGGCCCGCCCACCCGCCCTCTGTTTTGTTTTTTGTCTTCTCGCAGTTTCGGGGGTTTTGCCCCCTTCCCCGTTTTTTGTTGTGTAATGAGTTTGGTTGCTCTAAGTCACGGCTGGCGGTTCATGTGGTGCAAATGGTCGCGGAGCGTCTCAGGCCACCGCTTACGCGGGTTGAGGGCCCCTTCGACCTCGTGGCCGGGAGAATTTTAATCATAGAAACAGCTGTGGCCGAACCCCACCATTAAAGAGTTATGAAAAGTTAATAGTGGTCTTGTCGTTATTGGGGCAAGTGGGAGGTATAGAGGTCGGGGTTTTTATCCACGCAGTCAGGGCAGGAGGCACGTTACAGGGCAGGGGGCACTGTACAGGGCAGGGGGCAAGGTACAGGGCAGAGGGCAAGGTACAGGGCAGAAAGCACGTACAGGGCAGGAGGCACGTTACAGGGCAGGGGGCACGGTACAGGGCAGGGGGCACGGTACAGGGCAGGGGGCACGGTAGAGGACAGGGAGGCACGGTACAGGCCATGGAGGCACGGTACAGGCCAGGGGGGCACGGTACAGGCCAGGGGGGCACGGTACAGGGCAGGGGGGCACGGTACAGGGCAGGAGGGCACGGTACAGGGCAGGAGGGCATGGTACAGGGCAGGGGGCAAGGTACAGGGCAGAAAGCATGGTACAGGGCAGGGGGCACGTTACAGGGCAGGGGGCACGTTACAGGGCAGGGGCACGTTACAGGGCAGGAGGCACGTTACAGGGCAGGGGGCACGGTACAGGGCAGGGGGCAAGGTACAGGGCAGAGGGCAAGGTACAGGGCAGAAGGCACGGTACAGGGCAGGAGGCACGTTACAGGGCAGGGGGCACGGTACAGGGCAGGGGGCACGGTACAGGGCAGGGGGCACGGTACAGGGCAGGGGGCACGGTACAGGGCAGGGGGCACGGTAGAGGACAGGGAGGCATGGTACAGGCCAGGGAGGCACGGTACAGGCCAGGGGGGCACGGTACAGGCCAGGGGGCACGGTACAGGGCAGGGGGGCACAATACAGGGCAGGGGGGGCACAATACAGGGCAGGGGGGGCACAATACAGGGCAGGGGGGCACAATACAGGGCAGGGAGGGCACAATACAGGGCAGGGGGGGCACAACAAAGGGCAGGGGGGCACAATACAGGGCAGGGAGGGCACAATACAAGGCAGGGGGGGGCACAGACTGAGTGAGACTTACCATTTTTTCTTGCTCCAGCAGGAGGTCGCTCGGCCGGCTGGATGGCTGTGCTGGGCCGGCTGGAGCGAGGTGTGATGGCGGGAGCGGCCGGGGGAACCCGGGGAAGGACTGGCAGAGTCACATGGGCTCTGCAGCCGGGCTCTCTGCTTGAAATTATTGGTGGAGAAGCAGCTTCCGCCCTCTGCTTCTCCACCAATGAAATAGAAGATTGTAGCAGCGCAGAGGAGAGGTAGGAGAAAAACCTCTCTCCCCTCTCCTCCATAGCGCTGCCGCCTGCCGCCGCCCGCAGTAAGGATCAGGGCCGCGCCGCCTGTGGCGATTGCGGTGCGGCCCTGAAGCATTAAAAAAAAAAAATTTCTTTATCGTTCTAGGGGGGGTCCAGACCCGCTGGACCCCCCCTGTGGGTGCGCCCCTGATTGTAGCTGCAGCGGTGCGGATTCCTTTAGCGGACATACACACACACACACACACATACACTCAGCTTTATATAATATATATATATATATATATATATATATACACACACATTTCAGAATTTTTTTAAGCTTGTTTGATCAGCTGTTCGGCAGTAGCTCCGCCTCCAGTAGTCAGCGCTGAAACTAAACAGCTCCATACACTGTGTAGCAGACAGAGCTTGTAACTGCAGTACTGTTCCCATTAAAGTGAATACTGCAGTAATCAGCTCTGTCCACTACACAATGGAGGGTACTATGTAGTTTCGGCGCTGACTACTGGAGGCGGAGCTACTGCAGAACAGCTGATAGGTGGGAGTTTTGGGTGTCGGATCCCCACCAGTCAGATATTAACTGTCCTAAGTGTAGACCATTAATATTAAAATCCTGGAAAACCCCATTAAAGGGGTATTTTGGTTATGTGAAGTTATCCCCTATCCACAGGATAGGGGGTTAACTATTAGATTGGTGGGGGACCCCACCAATCACGAGAAAGGGGACCAAATTCCCTGTGGAACCTCTCAAAATAAATGGAGCGTCCGGTCAATTGTGGGCACAGCCGTTCCAATCATCTCTATGGGCATTCCAGAGATTGATTTAGGGGTCTCCACTGGGTACAGGGTTTCCATTCTTGTGATTGGTGGGGGTCCCCCACCGATCTAATAGTTATTCCATATCCTATGGATAGGGGATAACGTCACATAACTGGAATACCCTTTTAAGGACACAGTCTATTTTCGATTTCAGGATGCGGCAATGGTTGTTTTTTTAATGGTTGTTTTTTTTGTGTTTTTCATCTTCTCATTTCAGAAGCCATAACTTTTTCATTTTTCCATTGACATCACCGTATGAAGACCTGTTTATTGCAGGACAAGTTGGTACCACTCCAGGAAACATCTAATATATAGTATAACTTTAATTTTTTGGGGGTGACAATGTGAAAAAAACAGACATCCTCGCCATTGTTTTTTGAGCTTTTTTATGTTATTCATCATGACATGATGATTTTATTCTGCGGGTCAATACGATAACGAAGATCCCAAATGTATATAGTTTTTTTGGGGGGGTTATGGTATTTCTATTTCTTCACAATTAAAAAAAAAAAACATTTTTTTTTAAATCATTAGATTTTGTGTTGCCGCATTCAAAGACCCAGAACAGTTTTATTTTACCATGGATGGAGTTGTGTTTTCTGCAGGACGAGAAGTAGATTTTATTGGATACATTTTTTGGTGTAGGCAACTTTTTGATTTCTTTTATTGCGTTTTTGTGAGATAAATCAGCAATTTTGTTGTTTTCCAAGATATTTTTTTGCACAAGATTTACAATATAAGATAAAAAAAACTAGCAAATTAACATGTGGTTAATACTTTACTGTGCTGCTTATACTGTATACTGTCAGTCCTCTTGCTGTGGTATAAGGTGACCTCCTGGCGTAGCCCATGCAGACCCTCTATACTTCAGTCTTCATACCAGTGCTCTGCGCTATAAAGACCCAGGTTTTGCTCTTACATGAAGGCATCTGCAGTTGACAATATGTTAACCATAAGGTAAATTAGGAACACTTGCTGTACGTAGCAGCCCCCCGGACCCTGCGCTGGGATTGGAGGGGCAGGGGGGAGTGCTGACTCCAGATTCCAATGCCTTATATCAGTCACATGCCCGGCCTGTCACTCAGTCCCTGGCAGCAAGTGCCACCAGACCTTGTTAAGGACAGATCCCGTACAGTGCTTCCCTGGCCTGGGACGGTGGAGGTAATGCATGCCTATAGGAACGGCCGGGTGGGATACAGCCATTAACCCCTACATGGCCAGACTCATTTTTACCATCCTGTATTGGGGTAGGCTGACAGAAAGACTGGCACTTATCAGAACATTTCCACTGGCGTTTACATGACTGTTTTTAATGGGGCCATATGATGTCATGGGGTGGGTTCCTACCTTTGATTTCCTTAATGCTGATAGATATGTTGCGGTATTCTTTATTTAACACATTAGTCATGCAGTCTCGTGTAATTATTATTTCATGTTCACACTTTGTTCAGGTGCACTGGGTGATATCCCACACTGAAGTCCAGACCTGCTCACGTTTTGTCTTTTCACGCCCCAGCATGCCCTGTCCCTGGCCTTTCTGCCCTCACTGACACATTAGTTATACCGTACAGCAGGTGATTTTTTTCAGGGCGCTCATTAGTTGACCATTATGCTTGAACCTTTGATATAAAAGCTCTCAGACATCAGAGCGAACGTCCTGGAGGGTATGCGATGATGACTGTAATCTGATTCTATGAGAGAAGCTGAAAAATGCACTGAAATTACACCGTGTGTCTAACTGAATTTTCCATATTTTCTACTTTAAGTCAATAAGGGAATCATTTCCACAATTTTATAACACAGGCAGGCAGAGTATCCCCATAAAAAAGCAGTTAGAGTGTCCCCAAAATAGAGGCAGGCACAGTATCCCCATAAAAGAAGCAGTCAGAGTGTCCCCATAATAGAGGCAGGCAGAGCATACCCATAACAGAACCAGGAACAGCATCCCCATAACAGAAACAGGCAGAGCATCCCCATAACAAAAACAGGCAGAGCATACCCATAATAGAGGCAAGCAGAGTTTCACCATCACAGAACCAGGAACAGCATCCCCATCACAGAGGCAGGCACAGCATCCCCATAACAGGGGCAGGCAGAGTATCCCCATAAAAGAAGCAGGCACAGCATCCCCATAACAGAGTCAGGCAGAGTATCCCCATAAAAGAAGAAGGCAGAGTATCCCCATAACAGAGGCAGGCACAGCATCCCCGTAACAGGATCAGGCAGAGTATCCCTATAAAAGAAGCAGGTAGAGTGTCCCCATAATAGAGGCAAGCAGAGTTTTCCCATAACAGAGGCAGGCACAGCATCCCCATAACAGGGGCAGGCATAGTATCCCCATAAAAGAAGCAAGGATAGTATTCCCATAACAGAGGCATGCACATCATCCCCATAATAGGATCAGGCAGAGTATCCCCATAACAGAGGCAGGCACAGCATCCCTATAACAAAGGCAGGCACAGCATCCCCATAATGGAGATAGGCACAGCATCCCCATAACAGAGGCAGGCACAGCATCCCCATAACAGAGGCAGGCAGAGCATCCCCATAACAGAGGTAGGCACAGCATCCCCATAACAGAGGTAGGCACAGCATCCCCATAACAGAGGCAGGCACAACATCCCCATAACAGAGGCAGGCACAGCATCCTCATAACAGAGCCAGGCACAACATCCCCATAACAGAGGCAGGCACAACATCCCCATAACAGAGCCAGGCACAGCAGCCCCATAACAGAATCAGGCACAACATCCCCATAACAGAGGCAGGCACAGCATCCCCATAACAGAGGCAGGCACAGCATCCCCATAACAGAGGCAGGCACAGCATCCCCATAACAGAGGCAGGCACAGCATCTCCATAACAGAGGCAGGCACAGCATCCCCATAACAGAGGCAGGCACAGCATCTCCATAACAGAGGCAGGCACAGCATCTCCATAACAGAGGCAGGCACAGCATCCTCATAACAGAGGCAGGCACAGCATCCTCATAACAGAGCCAGGCACAACATCCCCATAACAGAGGCAGGCACAGCATCCCCATAACAGAATCAGGCACAGCAGCCCCATAACAGAATCAGGCACAGCATCCCCATAACAGAGGCAGGCACAGCATCCCCATAACAGAATCAGGCACAGCATCCCCATAACAGAAGCAGGCACAGCATCCCCATAACAGAAGCAGGCACAGCATCCCCATAACAGAGGCAGGCACAGCATCCCCATAACAGAGGCAGGCACAGCATCCCCATAACAGAGGCAGGCACAGCATCCCCATAACAGAGGCAGGCACAGCATCTCCATAACAGAGGCAGGCACAGCATCCCATAACAGAGGCAGGCACAGCATCCCCATAACAGAGGCAGGCACAGCATCCCCATAACAGAGGCAGGCACAGCATCCCCATAACAGAGGCAGGCACAGCATCCTCATAACAGAGGCAGGCACAGCAGCCCCATAACAGAATCAGGCACAGCATCCCCATAACAGAATCAGGCACAGCATCCCCATAACAGAAGCAGGCACAGCATCCCCATAACAGAAGCAGGCACAGCATCCCCATAACAGAAGCAGGCACAGCATCCCCATAACAGAGGCAGGCACAGCATCCCCATAACAGAGGCAGGCACAGCATCTCCATAACAGAGGCAGGCACAGCATCTCCATAACAGAGGCAGGCACAGCATCTCCATAACAGAGGCAGGCACAGCATCTACATAACAGAGACAGGCACAGCATCCCCATAAGAGAGCCAGGCAGAGCATCCCCATAACAGAGGCAGACACAATATCCCCATAACAGAGGTAGGCAGAGCATCCCAGCTATCTATCTATCTATCTATCTATCTATCTATCATCGTAAGTCGAAGCAACATATTACCAGTAATCTATCTATCTACTGAGGGTCTAACCAATAGGAATCCCAGCGATCAGCAGATCGGGGCACCCCAGTTCCTTGTACCCCGAACAGGATTACTGCATCCAGGAGGAGTTGAATGAAGCAGCGGTTGAGTGTATGTCCTTCCACTCCTTCCACAGTCTATGGCACTGGCAGCCATGAATGAAGTGACAGGGAGCAGGTCAATCTCTATTCAATGGTCCAACTTCTCCTGGTCATGGTCTTGTGCCTAGATGGACTGTTTTGTCCTCTTTTGGCAATTGTGAGGTCAGTCCCAGGGTTGCCAACCATCCAGAACTTTATGGAGAGTCCGTAAAAATAAAGACTTTTTTTTCCTGTGCCCGTGAAAAATAAAAATAGATGGGTCCATGATATTTTTGGACTGGTGGTCCTTGACTAGATTATTTTAGTGCTAAATATCAATTTTTTACAGCTCACAGTAAAGGCTGCTCGTGAGTTCTTATCAGGATATTGAGCTATAGACGTGTATTTGTCCATAACAAGTGTTGGCTGTCTCTGATTTTGAGATGTCCAGAAAAATGAAAAATTCTGGTTAGCAACTCTGGTCAGTCCAGTGGATAGATGTGGTACCACATACCTGAGCTAGTATATACTGTACTCAGTCCGAGGTGTCATTATGGCCAGAAGCCGGTCAGTCGTTGTGTCCTCTTATTAGCATTACAAAGCACAGGAAGGAGCCATTGTGCTATCAATGTGGAGGCAGCTGGGCAACATCTTCTCCCTTTACACATTGTAAAGGTATTTGGGTGGTCTTAGGGTGGAGTCTACAGAGTGGCCAGAGACCCCTGAGAGGAGAGTCTGCAAAGAGACTGCAGAAAGACAGGACAGTCTGGGCAGAGACTGCAGAGAGACGCCTGAGAGGAGAGTCTGCAAAGAGAGCTGTTGAGGCAGGTGTGAAGGACAGACAGCTACAGGTGAGCGGCCATGGCCTTCTAGGACTGTTCTCACTGATGTGTGGTAGGTGGGACCTTACAGGGTGTCCAGAACCAGGAGTCCTCCTAGATGATGTCCACAGGGTCAGACTGGCCCACATGAGGAACAGAGGATCCTCTGGTGGGCCCAAGCTATGACAATAATGAACCCCTAATAAAATAGAGCCCTTATGGTGGGCCCTCAGAATAATTTATTTTGGTGGGCCCAACGGACTACAGTCTGACGTTAGATGTTCATATGTCTTTTTAGGGCTAATTCCTAAAGTTAGTGTTATAAGGTAAATGTATATAACCTGTGTATATATACTAATATCTAAAAGCACTGAGGCCACGTTCAGGAGGAGTAGAATAAATGTGCTTACAGGGCGAGGGGAGGTTTGAGGTATCAACTGTCCTCACAGAAGCAGGCACAGCATCCCCATAACAGAATCAGGCACAGCATCCCCATAATGGAGACAGGCACAGCATGCACATAACAGAATCGGGCAGAGTATCCCCTAAACAGAATCAGGCACAGCATCCCCATAACAGAATCAGGCACAGCATCCCCATAATGGAGACAGGCACAGCATGCACATAACAGAATCGGGCAGAGTATCCCCTAAACAGAAGCAGGCACAGCATACCCCAGAGCATCCCCATAACAGAATAAATTTGCGTACAGGGCGAGGTGGGGGGGGGGGGGGGGCTTGAGGTATCAATTTTCTGGTGAGTGATCTGGTGCTACTACAATGTGTCAGGAACGAAAATGTACTCCAAGGGGAAGATTTATCATCTCCCTGCGCCTCTTTTTTGTCGAGGTTTGCGACTTTTTAAATGCCACCTGCAATTCTGTTGCAAATGTTGAAATCTGAAAAGCGGGCATAGCGAGGGTGGGGAGTGGGCAGTGCCAGCAGGTCCACCACATTTATCTTCATCTATCAACACCGAGCTGCCGTAGATTGCATTCTGGTGGTATCTATCTATCTATGTATCTATCTATCTATCTATCTATCTATCTATCTATCTATCCATCTATCTATTATCCATCTATCTATTATCTATCTCTCTATCTACAAACGGAAGCAAGAGGCAGCACTCCAGTTCAAGTGACAAAAATGGACTTCTTTATTCACCCATCCTTCTGTAACGTTTCAGCTCAATTCAATTGAGCCTTTGTCAAGCTTGACAAAGGCTCCATTGAGTTGAGCTGAAACGTTACAGAAGGATGGGTGAATAAAGAAGTCCATTTTTGTCACTTGAACTGGAGTGCTGCCTCTTGTTTCCTTTTTGTGAATCCTTGAATCGAAGTCTGTGATCAATAAAGGGATTGCACCTGGTAATTTTTGGAAGTGCTGCTTCTCTTTTTTATTCTATCTATCTATCTATCTATCTATCTATCTATCTATCTATCTAATATCTATCTATCTAATATCTATCTATCTCATATCTATCTATTTCATATCTATCTATCTATCTATCTATCTATCTATCTCATATCTATCTATCTCATATCTATCTATCTCATATCTATCTATCTCATATCTATCTATCTATCTATTTCATATCTATCTATCTATCTATCTATCTATCTATCTATCTATCTATCTATCTATCTATCTCATATCTATCTATCTCATATCTATCTATTTCATATCTATCTATCTCATATCTATCTATTTCATATCTATCTATCTATCTAAAAACAAAAAAGGCAGCACCACAGTTGATTGTAATGTTGGGTGCAATCCCTCCGGGACAATAGGCAGTAGTCCACTGAAAGATCCAAATTACAAAAATGAGGCCGCACTCCAAAAATAGTACATGGGTGGTGGACCTGTTCATTCCCAAGGTTATGTTACTATCTATCTATCTATCTATCTATCTATCTATCTATCTATCTATCTATCTATCGCATCTGTTATGGCAAACAACATCGATCTATTATATCTACAATTTCATATCTATTTTATTTCTATCCACCTACATAGATATCTCCGCTATGACAGATTTGGAATTTTGGATTTTTGTCTTCCTGAGGATTTTCTCTACCGTATGTTTTACTGATGGCATACAACCCCTGTCCGTACAATCTTCATGTAGATCAGTACCCGGCTTATAAGAAGCAAATCTGCAATGAGAGTTCAGCTAAATCTGAATGTGTTACCTGAGGATTTGTTGAGAATTTTCTTGCCATGGATTTGCCTCTATACATTGTGAAATCCACAGGGGAAGTGGACACGCTGTTGATGTAAAATCGGCACCACAGGTCACTTTACACAACGGATTAAAACTCTCATCCTCTTTACTGGTACTGTACAATGGTGGGGATTTGCAGTGCACAAAATCTATAGAATATCCATACCCTTAGGACGGTCCATCACTATCAGCTCGGCAGGGGACCAGCCCCCGGCAGTCCTGCTGTTCTACTGTTTGTAGAAGATCCAGGTCTACACACTTCAATGGGAGTGTGGACAAAGCTGTGAAATTCGGGAGCGTGTTTCTAGCACCCAGACCTGATCAGCGGTGGTCCACCTCCCCCGGACAATCCGATATGGATGACTGATCCTAAGGCCTCTTTCACATCAGTGAGTTTTCTGTCCAGATACGTTGCGTGAAGTGAACGCATCGCACCCGGACTGAATCCTGACCCATTCATTTCAATGTGTGTCTTAACACATGAACGTTGTTTTTCACGCATCATTTCTGAGTTCAGGAAAAATCGCAGCATGTTCTATATTGTCCATTTTTCACACAGCCCTGGTCCTCTAGAAGTTAATGGGGCTTGCATGAAAAACGGAAGGCATCCTGATGCAATGCGTATTTCACTGATGGTTCCCAGGAGCTGTAGATTGTTATTCTTTAGTTTTTTTGGCATGTGCGTGAAAAACACATCAAAACTGATTGCATCTGGGCAGAAAAAACAGAAACACTGAATGCAATCACAGATAAAACTGATTGAACTTGCGTGCAAAACCATCCGTTTTTCCCTCAACAGATCCTTGTCACAATCCGTATCCAGGGGCGGATTGGCCATAGACCTTACAGGGAAATTTCCCGGTGGGCCGATGCCCAGGGGGCCATCTGGGCCCTCCTAATTGCCAGCAAGTGGAAGTTTTTAGAGATGTATTTTGTACTGCTGGCAGTATTTTGTGATGGACTGTGGTATTTGGCTCTGTTGGGGTGGTATAATGTGCCACAATATGGTATTGCTGGCTCTGCTTTCCATCAATTTGGACCCGACTACAAAATGGGGCCACTTTTAGTATTTTTTCCAGGGCCACTTTAAGTTCCCAGTCCGTCCCTGTCCGTATCACTCGTGTGTTCAATTGTTCAATTTCATTTGCGTTAACGACATTCGGTACGATATTCGCTCCGTTTAATATAGGCTTTAGGCTAGGGCTACATGGCAATTGTCGCCGTGTAGCCCTAGCCTTAGGATCATCAGGCACAAAACAAGGCTGCTTTTTTTTTTCTTCTTCTTTTTTTTTTCAACAACTTTATTGAGTAGAGCAACTACTGTGCCCTCTCCACTTTAATTGACAGGGCCAAGAGTGATAATGTTTTCACTGCCTGCTCCTGTCAATCAAAGTGCAGAGGGCGCAGTAGTTGCAGAGAGAGCAGAGCTTCTAGGTGGAATGGTAATGTCCCCGTTGCTCCTAGAGACTCATTTGCATATATTAAAACATCATTTTTCTCAGCAATGCGGACACATATGAACATGGGACTAACACAGATGTCTTCAGCTCAGGTCAGCCAGTGTCATAGGTACAAAATGGGCTTTAAAAAGAGCTTTTTACATGATGCAAACTATAATGACTGCTAGTGCGATTGTTCTGTCACCTAGTGTCACCCTTCTGGGACCTTAATCTGCCCCTATGACAGGACCCTTAAGGATGCTTTTTTATGTAGATCCCTAAGTAAACAGACCTAATTGTCAGGACTCTGGGAAAGCTGATAGTTATCCCCTATCCTGTGGACAAGGGTAGGCGTTTTTTTTTTTTTTTTTTTACGGGGACTGTAAAAACACTAGAGTGTTATGTTTTTTTGGTACTTTTTTATTTTTGGGGCAATTTCTGCAAACTGTGATTCCCCACTAGTGTGTTCTTCAGGGCATTTCTCCCCTACAGAGAAAGTGATTTGAAAACGCCGAGAGCTCTAGCGTGTTGCGTTTTTGAAAAACAGGAGACAGAAAACAAAAAAAAACAGGAGCAAAAAAACAAACAAACAAAAAAAACACCTTTGTATGTCCTGCATTTCATATTTCAAATAGGCTTTCAGCTGACATTTGGCACTGTTGTTTTTACTACAAAAAAAAATTTCAAAAGTGCCAAAAAATATGCAAGTTTGCAAAATGACGCCAGCAAAAACCTGAGCGTGAAAGCACCTTCATTGATAGTATGTATTAGACTACAGCGTTCACACTTGGCTCTACTCAATAAAGTTGTTGAACAAAAAAAAAAAAAAGAAGAAAAAAAAAAGCAGCCTTGTTCTGTGCCCTAATACAGAGCGGTGCACTTTAACTCCTGCCTTGCTGAGTGCAGCAGCTGCTGGTCCCTGCAGAGAGCCTGGAGGTAACTGATACAAAGAAGGCGGACATGTCTGCAGCCCGGCCCTTTGTCTTCGCATTTCCTTGCAGGGATACATTGTATTCTTGTGCATTTCCTGGCGGCCCATGAATGCATATTGTAGCTTACGTAGTCTATTATAGCTATATAATGATTCTGCAGGTAGATACATGTAGGTCTTTGAGGGATGACAGCGAACAGCGTAAGGGAGCAACCAGCCCCGCGTTTAACCCCTGCACGTCTGAACCGTACAGATTAGATTGGAGGTGGTGGTTGTTTTTCTGCAGTAGAATTAGGATATTGAGCTATATTTGGCGCAGGCCTGGGAGGGGATGAGGACTTACGCAATGAGGTAGAAGCACCGACTTACTGGCACAGGATTAGACATCTTGTTTACATGGAGATCCTTGCAGATGTTTCTTCAGATCATACCGGTTGTGTCTCCGTCAGCGTCATTTTTGTCTCAGAATTTTCTGTTGCAGACGTTAGATGTAAGAATTATGGTTCAAGGCTTCCACTTAAAGGGATTGTCTTGTTTTGACACCCCTTTTCCAGGCAGCCGTCATCAAAAGGGGTTGTCAGGGGTTCGAATCCGCCGGTAAATGTAAGGCCTTGAATCATCCTCTTCTGTCAAGCTGTCAGAAATTAATTTTACAGTGAATTCTGTTTTCGGGAAAGTTAGGGACAAACAATATGGCTGCCCTTACAGCTCTCACAGTGGTTTCCACCTAACTTAACAAGAGCCCTAAACTGCTCGTTCTGTCATAGCTGAAAAACGTGCGCTAGATTAAATGGCGAGTTTATTGAATTGCACAGGTAAATGTGCGCACGTTGAAATGTGTATCTGTGTCTTTAAATGTTCCCCTTAACGGGGTTATCCCATGATTAATGTAAAAAATGACATTATATAGTACATAATCTTTTTCTAAAAAGGTAGCCAGCGCTGTACCTCACATGGATCCAGAGATCTTCCCATTCATTGCTCTACTAGATTTATATCAAGCTGACAGCTCAAGAGGAGTGTCCTTTCTGCTGCAGCTTAGGGGCCTGTTTCCTTTCTGCAGCAGCTCCCTCCCAATGACAGCTCAGGAGGCAGCTGAAGGATGAAACTGGGCATGTGCGGCCTTCTCAATGAGGTGGACAAAGCAATAAGAAAAAAAACAGACAGCAGGTGGCGCTATACAGATACATTTTATTGTATAACTCAGTGGCTATGCTAAATCTTTAATTACATGCAATTACAGAAGTCTTCAGATCCAGGCGCTGATTTGAAATCTGTAGGCTATTTTTTGCGGGACAAACCCTTTAGGGGTACCGCTACAAAGCCAAAGATCGCACTTTAGCGGGGATGCCATAGGAATAAATGGGGTTGCAGTGTGACCTGCACTACTTGATTTTAATTATTTTTTTTTATTTGCGATTCACGCATCGCGGTCACAGAAAACGTGAATCGGAGTTGTGCTGCGACCTCCACTCTGTCCTATGGCAGTCCCACTATTGTGAGTCTTTGGTTGTCGCGGATAAAATCGAACCCTTAAAAGGGGTCTCCATCTATATCGTAAATCAGGGCAAAGTGGTGCAAAACTTGCACCTCATTTATTAAAACTGTCCTGACAGGAGGAGTACGACCACAAGGTCCAGCTGTGGTGCGGTAGAGTCCCGCAGATTGATGCTTTCATTTTCCAAAGGAGCTCTGAAAAACGAAAAGGTGGAATCAGATTGGTTGCTATGGGCAACTAAACCAGTTTTATTTTGCTCCAATTTTGATAAATTTCATCCATGCGGAATATCTGTTTGTAAATCTGCACCCACGTATGGGTACCTTAAGGGTGCTGCCCCATGTGGCCCCTTCACTAACGAAAGACGTGATAGGTCCTTGCTGTTTGTTAAAGGCCAAAAAACTGGGTGGCCGTTACCAAACAGCAAGGAGTTGCCGCTTCTTCTTCAACTTGCAGCTCCTGACTGAATCTTTGGGGCATGGCGGCCTTACGTGTGACAGAACCCTTTGACTGACTCTGTTTTCCATAGCAACCAATCAGAGCTCAGCTTTCATTTCGAAAACTGCTGTGGTAAAATAAAAGCAGAGCTCTGATTGGTTGGCATGGGCAACAAAGACTTACTGTTGGACAGTTTTGGTAAATGAGGCCTAGTTTTTGTGCTCATTTAATATAAACTCCAGTTTAGTAATACAGGGGGTCGGATGTTCATATCTATTCAGATAGATCAGTCATTAGGGTCCTGATTTGTAGTTAATTGGTCTCTTCACACATGAGGCGAGGGCTGTGGTCCAGGCCCAGATAGCGTTCTGGTTGTCATGGAAACGTTACTCGCTCCACGGCTGGCTAGCTTCCTAGCTAATTCTTGTATGAACTGTTTACACTGCACTAGAGGGAAAAATCAAGGTCATTTCACACATACTGGGAACAACTGAGCGTTACTGGGCCGGGAGCAGTCCTGACGGAGAACAACCTTAAATTAAAAAACTCCTTTGATCTGGAATTAATGGGATCTGGACTATGAGATATTCTGGATTATCAGACAGTCAATACAAAAGTATAACTTTAGGGCCAGTAGTTTTAATTCCTTATAATGTAAGCTATTGTGTCCTGTGGCTGAAATCTGCAAGTTTTAAAACTATTTCCAGCATATTTCAAGGCTTTGTATTGCGTAGAGACAGCTCCTTTAACTATGGGTCCCTTGGAAAGAAAGGGGAGCCCGGAAAAGCTGCACTGGGTGCTCTGGCTGTCTGCAACATATTGGCATACATAATAAACCTTGCAAAGCACATGGGTTAATTTCCTATTTGATAGATGATTGATAGTCGGGATTAATAAAGGGATGTGTCTGGTCTCAGGCAGAGCAGTGGGGGCGTGCTCCTGCTGCAGCCAGTAGCCGTTCAGTCAATTCCGATCTGCAAAAGGAAGGTTTTTATTGCAAAACCAGACAGAGTAAAGGATGACTTTTCTAGAAATTTTTCACATCCTCTCAGCTCTGCTACATCCGTACCATTTCCTGCTGCAGTTTTATCGGGTACATATTATAAGATTTTAATTTATTTTCTTTTTATTTCAGACAAAAGATGAACAGCTTGATCGTTAAACACACAATGTCCGTCGGAAGCCGAGTTTCCAGGTGCGCCCTGAGAATGGGATCATGGCTTCCGTCTGTTGGAGATCCTCACAGAGCTACATGGGAGCTGGTGAGGGTGTGCCACTCAGGGCCTGCTGCTGTGCATCCGGCCATGACCCCAGCCATCAAAAAGAGGGGCTATGACATCACCAGGAACCCCCATCTCAATAAGGTAAGTCAGTGCCTACAGGTATATTCTGCTGTACCAGTCTCTTACTGGTGACCTCTCTTGATACACTGGTGCCGCCATGATAACTCTGGCAGAGGTCGTCATAAGGAGGGGCCTGGTTTTTGGCCCCTGAATAAAATGAATGTTTCCATTTGCTGTCAGCAAGCAGATATATTAAAAAACCTTGAGGACCTGAATAACACGTATACAATATGTTCTCGCTTAAAAGTGGTGTTGGGTCTTATTAAAGGGGGTTTGGCCTCAGGGAAGGTCTTCAATATCTAATCGATGGGGGTCTGACTCCTGGAATCCCTGCCGATCACCCGTTTGAAGCCGCTGCCTCTTCATAGTATACCAAGCACAGCGCCATACATACAAGCATAGTGGCTATGCTTAGTACTGCAGCTCAGTCCCATTAAAGGGGTTGCCCCACAAAAAAAAAGTGCACCAGAATACATTCTGTTTCGTTGCGTTCCCATCGCTGCAAGCCGTGTTTTTGTGTGCGTCATGTGATGCTGATCAAGACAGATCCTAAATGACTCACAATGTAAGTCAGTGGTGCTAGATCCGTTTTTTCGGACGCGGAAAAAAAAAAATGATTCAGTTCCCATTGATTAACAATGGTTTTAGGGCCTGGTCCTTCTTGATCATTTTAGAGATAATACATCCGCATCCGGTCATAACAGATGTAGCCGGTTGTATTATTCATAAAGGAAGCGGTTTTGCTGATCCCTGCCGAATCCAGCAAAAACGCTGATGTGAAAGTAACCTTATTCAATAAAAATGTATCTGTATAGCGCCACCTGCTGTTTATTAATTTACTATTTTTTTGGCTCACTGATGGCCGCACATGCTCAGTTTCATCCTTCAACTGCATTCTGAGCTTTGATAGGTAGAGCTGAGACACGCCCCCTGAGCTGTGATAGGGAGAGCATGGACACGCCTCCTGAGCTGCAGTAGAATGGACACTCCCCTTGAGCTGTCAGCTTGATATAAATCTAGCAGAGCAATGAATGTGGAGATCTCTGGATCCATGTGAGGTACAGAGCTGGGTCTAGCTTTGTTAGAAAGAGATTGTCATGTCCTATTTGATGTCAGATTTAAATTTTTTTACATTAATCATGGGATAACCCCTTTAACTTAAATGGGATTTAGCTACACAAAGGCGATGTTACAGGCCCCTGATCGGCAGAGGTCCTGAAAGTCTGACCCCTACCAATATGATATGGATGATCCATCCCGAGGATAGGTCATCAATAGTTAATTCTTAGAAAGGCCCTTTGAATATGGAGTCCAGAACGAATGCCATTAGAAACCGTCAGCTGGTAATTGCTCCAGGCTCGTACCTGGCCCCATGTCATTTATTCAATGTCCTTGAGAGAAGTGTTGACACCCAACACATGCTGGTAGTGTGAGTTGTTATCATAGCAATGCTAGGAATGTACGGGGAAAGATTTCTCTATAGCATAAAAAGTTTGGAGCCATAATGAGCATTACATTAGAGAACTGCATAAATAGCAATTCCTTAATTGCTTCCCAGAAATGGCATCGCTCTTGTGAACGTCCCTTGACTGGCGCTGACCCGCAATACCAAGCACTGCCCATGGACCAGAGTGGCGCTATTTCAGAATCATAGGCAGACCCCCTTAAGGGGACCAGAAATTACTGGGCCCCATGAAAAATCTAATCCCATTTATAATGCTAGAGAAGGGCCTGAGAGTATTACTGCAACCTCTGCACCCCCTAGAAGAGTTTACGAATGCACCTCCGTCCAGTTTATAGTCCCTCTCCAATGTGATAAGTTAGATTAGAGAAAAAATGTAGTTAAAGGGTTTCTGTCACCAGTTTTTTTGGTACGAATCAGGCTGACATTAGAGATGTGCTAATGTCACCTGATTCCAAATATATATCTGTTTTATTTACTGGTGCCCCCATTTTTATATAAAATGAACTTTTATTTTATGCTAATAAGGCTCCTAGGTGCAAGGGGCGTTACCTCTGCTCCTAGAGGCTCTGTTGATTGACAGGACCAGGCAGAGAAGAAACACTTCATTCACCATAGCTTTTAAGGACCTTCAATGATGTCATGACCGTGTGATCAGTCACATGGTTAGGATCACACAAACAGCCTGTCTCCTCCTAAACCATGTGACTGATCACATGGTCATGACATCATTGAAGGTCCTTAAAAGCTATGGTGAATGAAGTGTTTCTTCTCTGCCTGTTTCTGTCAATCAACAGAGCCTCTAGGAGCAGAGGTAACGCCCCTTGCACCTAGGAGCCTTATTAGCATAAAATAAAAGTTCATTTTATATACAAATGGGGGCACCAGTAAATAAAACAGATATATATTTGGAATCAGGTGACATTAGCACATCTCTAATGTCAACCTGATTCATACCGAAAAAACTGGTGACAGAAACCCTTTAAAATTGGCAGTCACAGCGCCACTCTTGTCCATGGGCTCTGTCTGGTATTGCAGCTCAGCACCCAATCACCTGAATGAGGCTGGAGCTGCAATACCAGAGTCAACCTGTGGATAAGAGAGGCGCCGCTACTGGAATGGAGGGCCTGTCTCTCTTCATAACCTTTCCATGACCTTTTGGCCAGTTCCCTATCCCAATGTTTTGGTAACCATATGGTTTCTCTAGAAAAGGAAGTCCACCAAATGGCAAAGGTTGCCGATGGTCCCTTTAGAGGTCGTAATTTAAAGGGGTTTTCAGAGACTTTTATGCTGATGACCTATCCTCTAGATAGCTCATCAAAATCTGATTGCTAGAGGTCTGACACCCAGGACCCCCACCGATCAGCTGTTTGAGAAGGCAGCACTCCTGTGAGCACCGCTGCTTTCTCGCAGCTCACCAAGCACAGCGCCGTATAGTGGCTGGGCTTGGTATTGCAGGTCAGCCCCATTCACTTCTATGGGGCTGAGCTGCGCCAAGGCCACACGAATGTGTAGTCACTCAACCTAGGAAAAGCAGAGAGAAGGCTGCGGCGATCACAGGAGCGCCAGTGCCTTCTCAAACAGCTGGTCGCCTTGTCCCAGCTTTCCCTAGGCCGAGTGACGACATGTTCATCGGTCACATGGCCTAGGTGCAGCTCAGCCCCATTGAAGTGAATAGGACTGAGCTCCATACCAAGCACAGCAGCTATACAGTGCTCGGAGAAGACCACGACACTCACAGGAACACCAGTGCCTTCTCATACAGTTGATTGTGGGGGACCACAATGCTGGTTTAGATTGAGCAGCACTATCCAGAGGATAGGTCATCAGTTGTAAAGACTTGGAAACCCATTTTAAGCCAACCGTCAGCCCAATGCTCACTTTTCCGACATCCGCCTCTACCAATTTCACCATATACATGCACATTTTTATCGAGTGGTGGCTTATCTCCTCAAGAAAAAAAGCATCTGGCATGTTTAACCCTATCAAGTCCAGCCCTCCTCAGTTGGCAGCAGATGTTTGGAGGCCTCCAGACACATTAAATGGTCGGCCAATCCCATCGAAATGTTGCGTTCAGCCAACATGCATCTAATGTAATGTCCTTCACGTTGAACGATAGTCTTTCTCTATGGCATGTCCACCCTTAAATCCCATGGTTTCTTCCATGTCTCTGATCATCTCAAGGGTTCAGTTTCTGGATGTCTTCCTCTGCCGGACCCCCATTGTTTAGACTCTCCTTCCCAGCCTGTGTCTAGTGGCTGATATTTCCCGAGAGAAGGTTCCATAAAGTACGAAACGAGGTCTCTGAGGTCCTGTCTTTTCTCGGTGGTGACGTCACGCAGGGTTCATGTGCCCTATCTTTGTGCTGAGTCTGCGGGGCTCCTTCCTGTCACTGCTGTGCAGAGTAAGGGATTGTTCCCCTTTATCTAGAAATACCATTATTTCATCATTTCTGCTGAGGGCTTCCTTCTGCACTGGAGGAAGCTCTTCTCCCTGATATCTGATGACTTTGCTGAAGACTTTTTTCTAATCTGAAGTCTCGTTGCACGTCTGTAAACTCTTGACTTAAAATGTGTGAACGCAGAGACACACATAGGACGCAGAGACATCTGCCATAATGAGAGCCGTCATCACCTACTTGCTTCATTATTCCTCCTCCCTGCCGTCTCTCTGCACCTCTTGTCTGAGCGGGCGGCGGGGCCGGACGGCAGTCAGCCTTGGCTCCGCCCCTCCACAGACTAGAGCAGCCGATGTCCTGCTGCTGCTAGGAAGAAGGTAAGTATATGGTGTTTATTTATTTTTTGTGGGCATATTACTGGGGGCACAATGTGGGCATATTACTGGGGGCACAATGTGAGCATATTACTGGGGGCACAATGTGGGCATATTACTGGGGGCACAATGTGAGCATATTACTGGGGGCACAATGTGAGCATATTACTGGGGGCACAATGTGAGCATATTACTGGGGGCACAATGTGAGCATATTACTGGGGGCACAATGTGAGCATATTACTGGGGGCACAATGTGAGCATATTACTGGGGGCACAATGTGAGCATATTACTGGGGGCACAATGTAGGCATATTACTGGGGGGCACAGATGAGCATATTACTGGGGGGCACAGTTGGGCATATTACTGGGATCACAATGTGGACATATTCCTGGGAGCACAGCTGGGCATAATTCTGTGAAGTCACAATATGGGCAAAAAATCCTGTGCGGTGGTATGAAGGGAGAATAATCACTATGTGGGGGCATTAAGGGGACTGGGTGGGATTAGGCGTAAAGTTAGGCTTTGGGCAGAGTCAGAGGCGTGGTCTAGTGCGGGAAAAATTTGTCGCGGTGCGCAGTGTCTCTCTTTGGTGGTTACCAAAGTTGGGGGGTATGTAGTTGAGGGTCCGACCTTAGAAAGAAGGGACCACAATGCTGGTTTAGATTGAGCAGCACTTCAGCTGGTGGCTGCATATGTCTCCTGCAGTGGCCACTGCAGGAAACATACGGTATTGCATTTTGTCCATTTACCTAAATAGACAACCATCTAAAATGTTTCTTCAGGGCTGGAGCCTCTCTTCTCAGTGGCTAACAGAGGGGAAATCTTGAGCATGGTGCTTGCTTCTATGATGTCCTATACAGAATATGGAGAGGGGTTGGATTTCATGGGACAGCCTCCGATACCGCTCATTCTTCTAATGATGGGATCCAAAGTCCTGAATGTTTATTATCTTCCTGACAACTCGATTAGTTAATTATTTTCTATGATAAATGTGATAAAAGAGTATATTTCTACACATGAGAGTGAGATTGTGGAGATGCATCGGTTTAATTACCGGCATCAGCATTTTATAATCGTTTCTTAGAGGACAGAGATGTATTATATGACCGGCTGTTTTATGGTCATCCAGGTTCTGAGGTTGGGTCTACACAGCAATGTTTAGGACTGTTGAGAGTCTAGCTACTGATGAAATACTCGCCTATCACAGTGATGGGGGTTCCTCAATCCCCTGTGTGATCCCAGCAGATGGACCCCACCCAGTGATTATACATTTATCACCTATTCTGTTGACTAGTGATGAATTTGGAAGGTGGGACAACCCCTCTTGCAAATTGGACTCACTAAGGGCGCAAAGACTTGAAGATGGCCTACTTTTAAGAGGGCACAACGTGAAATCTGTCTCTTTGCTGCACTCCTGAATGCATGCCGTCTATTGTTCCCTGTGGTCAGTCGGGCTCAGTGGGTTGACTCATGGGCAGTCTCGAAAAATTCATGTCCTCCATGTCGTTGTTGGGTAACTCAATCGTTGGGTAACTCAATCTAACTCCTCTTACAATGCTGCTCCACTTTAATAAATTGTCAAGGTTGTCTACTATAGTCAAGGTTGTCTACTCTCCCAGAATGTACGGAAGACTTGTAGACAAAGGGGACACCTTCCCTGCCTCCCAGAAGAGTAAGCCATTCCCCTGTCTGCCATTGCCACTGACTTCTACCTGCTGTTTCTGAATATAGACTTGTCAAAATGAGGCGAGGAGCTCCGAGAGGTTCTGCTTCCAAGTGGTGGTCTTCTGAAGTGTCAGCGTTCTGTGGTTTGGGCCATATCCAAAGACATTTCTGATTGTACAGAGTGTACTAGTCATGATTCGAGGCAGGTTGGGGTAGTTTAGGGGTGTGCCCTATGACGTAAAACACCTCGCTCATGGCCGATAAATTCCTGCTCTGCAATGTAGCATGGGTGGAAGACAAACCAGAATATCAACAATTCAGTGGAAGACCTGTCACCATGTTAAAAATAATGAACAGTTTACTATATATGGCTAAATAGTGCAGCTTCCCAGAACATGGCATTATTTATTTCACCTGCCCGCGCCCCCCACCCCACCTCCCAATTCTTGAGATCTGTCCCCCTAAACTTATGGCACCCAATATGCAAATTTTAAGGGGCAACCACGTCACCAAGCTGCAAAAGGAGGTTTCTTCCCCGATCTGATGCTGTCCAATCATCGCATTTGCAGACCTCGTTAGAGCGACCTGATGGAGAGAGATCTCGCAAGATGTAGCAAATCGAATGGGACCACGAACTTTAACCAGAATATCTTCTCATCCAGGCCACTCTGTGTGGCAGCAGCAGATACAAAGTCTCACTCTGGTCAGAGAGCCATTACTAGCAGAATAAAAAAACCCCTAAATTTATGCTGTCTACATCTTAAACTTGCATATTCCCACAGAAACTCCACTGATGATGTCATAGTCTTGTACTGCCCACCCCTGAGGGGCTTTATGGCTCTGATAAGCTTCTGGCTTTGGACCGTATTAGGCCTCATGCACACAACTGTGTGCCAGCCATGCCCGTATTGCGGCCCGCATACAGTGGGTCCGCAATATACAGGCGCCGGCCGTGTGTACAACATTTCATGGAAGCGGACCCATTCAAGTGAATGGCTCTGCAATCCAGAAGATACTGTGTGGAAGCACAAAGCAGAAGGCCACGGGAGCACTACGGAGCTTATCCATGGCATGCCTCCATCCCGAAAAAATAGAACATGCTCTCTTTTCTTTTTTTTTTTTAAGTGGAATGGATCTGCCTCCATCAGCACCGGCCACACAGACTGTGCACGTGCATTGGAGTAATTTGTGGTCCCCAATGCACGGCACAAGCGGTTCGTGTGCATGAGCCCTTAACTAGAGATGAGCGAGCAGTGCTCGTTACGAGCACTGTAGCGCTTGGGTCCCGTGTGAAATGCCCGCAGGCATTGCGGATCCGTCCTCATCTGCATGTAAGTCAATGAGGACGGATCGTTTGGTATGACACTCCTACCAAACGGTTCCGTCCTCACCCGTCTTAAAGTCAGTGGGGACGGAACCGTTTGGTATGAGTGTCATATCAAACGATCCGTCCTCATTGACTTACATGCAGCTGAGGACGGATCCGCAATGCCTGCGGGCATTTCACACGGGACCCGAGCGCTACAGTGCTCGTAACGAGCACTGCTCGCTCATCTCTACCCTTAACCATACATTCTGCTTAGTAGGATTTAATAAGCTTGAGAGAAGAAAAAAACAAGTTGTCCTGAGGAAAAAGGCAATTTCCTATTTGCTTATTTGTGTTGCAGTGGTAAAAAAAAAAAAAAGTATAACAAGAAAAAAAAAACTGCTGTAAAATTTGACCAAAATTTGACCAATGACCAAAGAGCAGTAAAAAACATTGTATAATAGGAAAAAAACTGCCATTAAATTTTAATGACCAAAGAGCAGTAAAAAAACATTGTATAATAGGAAAAAAACTGCCATTAAATTTTAATGACCAAAGAGTGTTAAAAAAAAAAGTATAATAGAAAAAAAACTGCCATAAAATTGTAATGACCAAAGAGCAGTAAAAAAACATTGTATAATAGGAAAAAAAACTGCCATTAAATTTTAATGACCAAAGAGTGTTAAAAAAAAAAAGTATAATAGAAAAAAAACTGCCATTAAATTTTAATGACCAAAGAGTGTTAAAAAAAAAAAGTATAATAGAAAAAAAACTGCCATAAATTTTAATGACCAAAGAGCAGTAAAAAAACATTGTATAATAGGAAAAAAAACTGCCATTAAATTTTAATGACCAAAGAGTGTTAAAAAAAAAGTATAATAGAAAAAAAACTGCCATAAAATTTTAATGACCAAAGAGTATTAAAAAAAAAAAAAAAACTGCCATAAAATTTTAATGACCAAAGAGCAGTAAAAAACATTGTATAATAGGAAAAAACACTGCCATTAAATTTTAATGACCAAAGAGTGTTAAAAAAAAAAAGTATAATAGAAAAAAAACTGCCATAAAATTTTAATGACCAAAGAGCAGTAAAAAAACATTGTATAATAGGAAAAAAAACTGCCATTAAATTTTAATGACCAAAGAGTGTTAAAAAAAAGTATAATAGAAAAAAAACTGCCATAAAATTTTAATGACCAAAGAGTATTAAAAAAAAAAAAAAACTGCCATAAAATTTTAATGACCAAAGAGCAGTAAAAAACATTGTATAATAGGAAAAAACACTGCCATTAAATTTTAATGACCAAAGAGCAGTAAAAAACATTGTATAATAGGAAAAAAAACTGCCATTAAATTTTAATGACCAAAGAGTGTTAAAAAAAAAAAAAGTATAATAGAAAAAAACTGTCATAAAATTTTAATGACCAAAGAGTATTAAAAAAAAAAAAAACTGCCATAAAATTTTAATGACCAAAGAGCAGTAAAAAACATTGTATAATAGGAAAAAAAACTGCCATTACATTTTAATGACCAAAGAGTATTAAAAAAAAAAAAAAAATGCCATAAAATTTTAATGACCAAAGAGCTTTGTTCTTTCCGACTGGTGAGACTGGTCTCTATTGGAATGACCAACTTGGATATTTGTACATTACATTTTGAAGCACTAATCTTCGCACATTTGCCCTGATTTATCATACCATCACTCCAGAATTCTGGCATCAAAAAGTCGCAAAATAGGGCTTTTGCGACTTTTTTGCGCAAAATTTTGCGACTTTTTGCATGTGTACACCACTCACTCCAGTTTTGTAATATGGGCGGAAAAGTGGGTGTGGTTAGCTATGTTAATGAGTTTCACTCCTGATTTATCATTGCGACTTTTTTAAAAAGTCGCAAAATAGTCGCAATCTCACTCCAGGAGGAGGGTGGAGTAGGAAAAGTGGAGTGGCTTCTCTAGACAGAAGTGTTAGGTTTAAGGACAAGTCACATTTATCAAACAACCTGTGACATTTGATAAATGTGGCACAAAGTACTCCAAAACAGACTGAAGCAAAACTGACTTCAAATATTCTCCTAATGATAAATTTCCCCCTATTGTGTTTTTATTTATTTATTTATTTATTTATTTATTTTTAATTCAGGTTATTGATGTCATATCGAGTTGTTTTATAGGCTGCACTTTATATGCACTGGTCACTTTAGAGATTTCTTTATTATATTTTTTTATACCTTTTGTACCTGATACTCAATATAACATACTACCTTATTATGGGTTGATTGTGTGGAAGGTGGGCGGTTCGGACTTACTAATTTTTTTTGCCGCCAACTTCCAGTGTAAATTGTTTTTAATTCTTTTTTACTTTGTTTCTGTTCATGTTTTGGATATTAATAAACTTTGGGATTTAATCTTGTGACTTTTTGGTGTGCGCCACTTTTTCATGTGCCCTTTATTATAATAACTGGTTGCAGCACTTTTTCTTTCATTGATATTGTGGTGCCCGCCTTCTCTTACTCTTACAAAGAACGATTATAATCTTGTGACAAAATCTTGACCCTGAATAAACTGCTGAGCACAATATACAGTGCGCGGAAAGACAATTAAGAATTTACTAGTAGGAAACATCTTAATTACTGCAGTATAATCCTTAGTCTCCAAGGAGTTGGCTAGAGCTCATGGACATATTCCATACTTATGTAGATTACATATTCCATAGCGCTGTACAGAGGTTGTCATCACTCACATCAGTCCCTGTCCTCATTGGGGCTTCCAATCTAAATTTCAACTAAAAGGGGTTGGCCCATCTCAGACATTGATGGCATATCTCTAGGATATGCCACCAATGTCTGATTGTTGTGGGTGCCATCTCTGGGACCTGCACCTATCACTAAAAAGGAGCCTGCAAAGTGAAGGAGAGCAGGCCGCACATGCAGGATTCTTGTGTGCTTGGAGCAGGCAGGGTTTCTATGAGCTCTGTGGGGGCAGGATGCCTGTGCGGGGAACATGGTGCCTGTGCAGGAGGCAGGGTGGCTGTGCAGGAGGCATGGTGCCTGTGTGGGGCGCAAGGTTTCTATAAGCTCTGTGGGGGCAGGGTTTCTATTTAGCTCTGTGGGGGCAGGGTTTCTATTTAGCTCTGTGGGGGCAGGGTTTCTATGAGCTCTGTGGGGGGGCAAGGTCTCTGTGCTCTCTGCGTGGGCAGGGTCTCTGTGCTGTCTGCAGGTTTAGGGTCTCTGTCCTCTTTGCTGGGGGCATTATCTCTGTCCTCTCTGCTGGGGGCATGGTCTCTGTGCTCTCTGCTGGGGCGTCTGCTGGGGGCAGGGTCTCTGTGCTCTCTGTTGGGGGCAGGGTCTCTGTGCTCTCTGCTGGGGGCAGGGTCTCTGTGCTGTCTGCAGCAGCAGGGTCTCTGTGCTGTCTGCAGCGGCAGGGTCTCTGTGCTGTCTGCGGCGGCAGGGTCTCTGTGCTGTCTGCGGCGGCAGGATCTCTGTGCTGTCTGTGGGGGAAGGGTCTTTGTGCTGTCTGCGGAGGCAGGGTCTCTGTGGTCTCTTCGGGGGCCGGGTCTCTGTGCTCTCTACGGGGGCAGGGTCTCTGCGGGGGCAGGGTCTCTGTGCTCTTTCTGCGGGGGCAGGGTCTCTGCGCTCTCTACGGGGCAGGGTCTCTGTGCTCTCTGCTGGGGGCAGGATTTCTGTGCTCTCTGCTGGGGGAAGGGTCTCTGTGCTCTCTGCTGGGGGCAGGGTCTCTGTGCTCTCTGCTGGGGGCAGGGTCTCTGTGCTGTCTGCGGTGGCAGGGTCTCTGTGCTGTCTGCGGCGGCAGGATCTCTGTGCTGTCTGTGGGGGAAGGGTCTTTGTGCTGTCTGCGGAGGCAGGGTCTCTGTGGTCTCTTCGGGGGCCGGGTCTCTGTGCTCTCTACGGGGGCAGGGTCTCTGCGGGGGCAGGGTCTCTGTGCTCTTTCTGCGGGGGCAGGGTCTCTGTGCTCTCTGCTGGGGGCAGGGTCTCTGTGCTCTCTGCTGGGGGCAGGATTTCTGTGCTCTCTGCTGGGGGCAGGGTCTCTGTGCTCTCTGCTGGGGGCAGGGTCTCTGTGCTGTCTGCGGCGGCAGGGTCTCTGTGCTGTCTGCGGCGACAGGGTCTCTGTTCTGTCTGCGGAGGCAGGGTCTCTGCGCTCTTTCTGCGGAGGCAGGGTCTCTGCACTCTCTGTGGGGGCAGGGTCTCTGCGGGGGCAGGGTCTCTGCGCTCTCTGCGGGGGCAGGTTCTCTGCGCTCTCTGCGGGGGCAGGGTCTCTGCGCTCTCTGCGGGGGCAGGGTCTCTGCGCTCTCTACGGGGGCAGGGTCTCTGCGCTCTCTACGGGGGAAGGGTCTCTGCGGGGGCAGGGTCTCTGCGCTCTCTATGGGGACAGGGTCTCTGCGCTCTCTACGGGGACAGGGTCTCTGCGCTCTCTACGGGGACAGGGTCTCTGCGCTCTCTACGGGGACAGGGTCTCTGCGCTCTCTAAGGGGGCAGGGTCTCTGTGCGCTTCTTTTGGGCAGAATGTTTTTCGACAAACAGAAACTGAATTGAAAATGTTTTATCACGAAATTCCCTTTGTCTTTGAAATCCTTTTTTCCTGTTAACATTAGAAATGGCCGTTCCAAAAAGCTTTAATCTCATTAGAGTCTATGTAGGCGAGTAAAATGCAAGCGTACAATACAGAACCCAGGTCTCCTTCAACAGCGGAGGCAATGAACGCTATTCCCTTTATTAAGAGCTCGGTCTCCACAGAATAGAGCAGATCGCCGTATTACCGCGTTGTTCTTCTGTTCTGAGCGCGCCGCAGTGATGCATGCTGGGTGATGTATGAAAGCATTTTTTGTAACCACGTTGGGCAATGTGATATTTCATTTTATTTAATCTCCGGCAAACCCATTTCAGATCGTGCGCTATTTAATCTGAAATAACTTCACTTGTATGCTGAATAATTTGTGCCAATGCGGTGCTGCTCAGCGATGTCCAGATTTAATATAGAAGGGGACAGCGGAGCATAATGGCTGCTTTCATCCGCCGCCGGCTCCCACGTGCTCCAAAGAATTTTTTAATAGATTCTGCATAGCGTTTAATCACGACCCTTGAATACCAGACTGCAACAAATGGCTCTTAATGAACCTGCAATTTAGAGCAATAACGCAGAAGACTCTATGGGTATTAATGGTCGCAGAGCTAAATTCAACCTTCTGGCGGACAATGGCTCCTCACCTTACGGCAGAAAGGTTTAGATGAAGCTTTTACAAATCCTTCTTCTCCGTTCTTCAGGAGAATTCTACTTTTTTCCCAGTATAAAATAATGCTGCTGAAATGTGCTGCATCGGTAGTCAGCTGATCGCAGCGGGTCCGGCATCTGGAACCCCTAGTGAGGTTTTGGCCAACCATACGTTTCCCTTGAAAGAGCCATTCAACTGATTGATCGACCATGTATTACAGGACTGGGCCAATTCCACCAGAAGATCCCTCTGCTTAGACTCCTAGAAGAAGATGAAGTGTTTCCAATCCTGTACAATGCCTTTTAAAAGGATTAACCCTATTAAACAAGGCAATCATGTTTCGCAGGGTTGATTCCGCTGAATAAAACGATACCTGCCTTATATTTTTCCTTTCGGCCATTATGGTGACAATTAAAGTGTAACTGTCATTCTTTTTTTTATTTTTGTAATGTCTAGGGGCAGTGATACTGACCATTTTTGTAATATACTTTAATTATTGAAATTGTACATTTCTGTGAGAAAAATAGCTCTAAAGTGGCCCATTTTGAGCCTTAGCAACGCTCTTCTGTCTCCTGTTTACATAACACAGTCAGTATTGAGCAAGTCTCCACTGTTATGTAAACAGAAGACAGAGGAGCGTTGCTAAGGCTCAAAATGGGCCACTTTACAGCTATTTTTCTCATAGAAATGTTCGATTTCAGTAATTAAAGTATATTACAAAAATGTTTAGTATCGCTGCCCCTATAAATTACAAAAATAAAAAAAAGTATGACAGTTACACTTTAACATTTTCTTGATATGCTAATTATGGCTTTGGGCTGCACTCCTCATCCCCTTGATTGTCAGAGCAGTGATCTTGCACCTCTGATGTATTTTTCAGTTTCTGCACATGTGCAGTGATTCTGCCTTTGCTTTTCAGGCAGCACTGATGACCACTGTGCATGCGCTAATAGTTGACACTATGGTTCAGGCGCAAGATTACACAACCGGGACAAGACAACTGGCCTTGTCAATCAGGGATGGTGAATTTCTGTAGGTGATTCTGGAGGAGCTCTGATGCTCCAAGGGGCTCCAAAAGACATAATGAATATATTAATAACATTTTAATTTTCACCGGAATGTCATAAGACCAGCAGGATTAACCCTAGCACCATTCAAATGGAGCAAGCGCCTAAGCTTGTCATCTTGTGCCTGTACTGTGTCTCCCCAGACTGGAAGATATGGCGAAATCACGAGATGACAGGTCTCGTCGCCTGCTCAGTTTGAGTCTGTGCTGCTTGGAGCCCAGCAGGAGAAACACTGAGCAGGCGCCGAGACCAGAAGATACAAGACAGGCAGGAGAATACAAGTCTTGGCTCTAGACTAGCCCTGTCAAGGGACTGAACGGGGGCGTAGCTATAGGGGGTGCAGAGGTAGCAGTAGCTTCCAGCCCAGGAGCCTGTGGGCGCCCGAAGACCCTTGTGCCACATAAGAAGACACTGGTATTACAGAAAGTGCATGCTGGTCAAGTTATACCTGTGGCTGGAGGGAAGGGGTTAGGTCATGGAGGCAGGCTAGGTGCTGTTTCAATTTTTTCCTTCAGGCAGCATGAAGGCTATGTGCTTCTCTGCCCCGAGAGAAGGGGGGCCCAAGCTGAACTGTTGCACCAGGGCCCATGAGCCTTTAACTACGCCCCTGAGACTGAAGCTGAGGGGGTGTATCAAATTGGTGCTCTGAGCACTCAGGACAGCCTCTCGGTGCTCCAGTTAGGTCATTTGCATATAAATAAAAATGTGATTTTCTCAATAATGGGGCTGTGGAGAGTCATAATAAGGGTATCGTCTTCGGCAGCATGATCAACCCTACCAGGCTGTATGCCTTGTTTTATAGGGTTGACCAGGCTGACCATTAATCTTTAAATATACACAAAATTAGCACCAAAAAATGTACTAATTTTTATATTGTGCCTTAATTGTTGGTATAGGTCCTGTAAATCTGAAGAAGGGGTTATGCTCGAAATGTACACTTTTTGTGGACTACTTCAATAATAAAGACAAGCTGTGTGGTGATTTTCGGCAGTGTTATTGTAAGCTATGTCTACATAGTAGATAAAAGGGAGGCAACTAAGGTAATAGATGGAATGGGTGGACCACAGAACCCAAAACCATGATCAAAATTAGGGTTATTTAGTTTACTATGTATAAAGATATCAAAGGTCAATACAGAGATCCCTCCCATGATCTAGTTATACCGAGAACTACCATGATGAGGGGACATCCTCTGTGTCTGGAGGAAAGAAGGTTTGTACACAAACATAGAAGGGGATTCTTTACAGTAAGAGCAGTGAGACTATGGAACTCTCTGCCTGAGGAGGTGGGGATGGTGAATTCACTAAAAGAGTCCAAGAGGGGCCTGGATGTATTTCTTGAGAGTAAAAATATAAGTTATAGTTATTAGATTTCTAGAGATGGGACTTGGATCCTGGAATTTATTCTAATTTTTCTAATTTCCAGATTTGGAGTTCTCTTGAGGGTTCTTTTTGGCTTCAACATTGCAGGATAATAGGCTGAATTGGATGGATGTCTGTTTTTGGCCTTTCAAACTAATGATATGTAAGGCCCCTTTCACACGGGCGATGTTTCCGCGCGGGTGCAATGCGTGATGCGAACGCATTGCATCCGCACTGAATCCTGACCCATTCATTTCAATGTGGCTTTTCACATGAGCAATGTTTTTCACGCAGCAGTTTGCCGTTGCGTGAAAATCGCAGCATGTTCTATATTCTGCGTTTTTCACGCAGAGCTGGCCCCATTGCGGTTTTAACGCATGGTTGCTAAGAGATGTTGTTTGTAAACATTCAGTTTTTTCGCACGCGCTTGATAAATGCATCAAAACGCTTCGCACCCGCGCAGAAAAAACTGAAAGAACATACGCAATCGCAGTCAAAACTGACTGCAATTGCGTGCAGATTTGGTGCGGATGCGTGCGGATTTTCCTGAACGCATCCGGACCAAATCCGGACACGCTCGTGTGAAAGGGGCCTAAGGCTGAGCTCACGTCACCGTTTAGCTTTCCAATCTTCTGATCCATCAGTAGAAGAGAAAAAAAAACAAAAAACAGGATCCTGTAAACAAAAAAAAAAAACGGATCCTGTTGCATCGGTTGTCATCCGTTTGTGCCATTTCTGTCTGAGATCTTTTTTTTTTTTTAGACAGGAACAAAAAAGTACTGCATGCAGGACTTTTTTCATCTTAAAAAACGTATCTCGGACAGAAATGGCTCAAACAGATGACAACCGATGCAACAGGATCTGTTTTTTTTACAGCATCCTGTTCTTTTTTTTTTTCCTCTCTCTTCATCTGACAGATCAGAAGAACAGAAAGCTAAACGGTGATGTGAACTCAGCCTTAGGCTAATTTCACATTCATACTTTCGTCATGATAACACAACCGTCTGCAACCGTTATGAACGGATCCGGTTCTATTATCTCTAAAATAGCCATGACGGATCTGTCTCTAAAACCATTGTAAGTCAATGGGGCACGGATCCATTTTCTTTTGTGTCTGAGAAAACGGATCCAGCATCATTGACTTCCATTGTGAATCATGATGGATCCGTCTTGCTCCGCCTCCCAGGACACACTCAAAAACTCTCCTTGCAGTGCTTTTGCGTGTGTCATAGGAACGTAAGGGAATACATTCTGGAGCACTCCGTTCCTTTCAGTTCAGTTTTGTCCCCGTTGACAATGAATGGAGACAAAACGGAAGATTCTATGACTGATCTCAATAGCGGAAAGGGAAAGCGCAGATGTGAAAGTGGCACTGACTTGACCTTTCACTTACCTCCCGGGGTATTATCTGTGGCCGCAGTTCCAAGTATGTCTTCAAGTATCACGAATGCCCCCCTCCCTTCCCCTCCGGTTTCTAAGAAATCAGATGTTTAGGTGTCAACAATTCCTTAAAGGGTTTCTGTCACCAGTTTTTTCGGTATGAATCAGGCTGACATTAGAGATGTGCTAATGTCACCTGATTCCAAATATATATCTGTTTTATTTACTGGTGCCCCCATTTTTATATAAAATGAACTTTTATTTTATGCTAATAAGGCCTCTAGGTGCAAGGGGTGTTACCTCTGCTCCTAGAGGCTCTGTTGATTGACAGGACCAGGCAGAGAAGAAACACTTCATTCACCATAGCTTTTAAGGACCTTCAATGATGTCATGACCATGTGATCAGTCACATGGTTAGGATCACACAGCCTGTCTCCTCCTAAACCATGTGACTGATCACATGGTCATGACATCATTGAAGGTCCTTAAAAGCTATGGTGAATGAAGTGTTTCTTCTCTGCCTGGTCCTGTCAATCAACAGAGCCTCTAGGAGCAGAGGTAACGCCCCTTGCACCTAGGAGCCTTATTAGCATAAAATAAAAGTTCATTTTATATAAAAATGGGGGCACCAGTAAATAAAACAGATATATATTCGGAATCAGGTGACATTAGCACATCTCTAATGTCAGCCTGATTCATACCGAAAAAACTGGTGACAGAAACCCTTTAAAAGTTAAGACATGTAGGTTTCTGGACTATTGTTTCATTCATTGTGAACATTGGCCTTACCTGCTAAATTCCAGACCATTGGATTTTTATCGAGTTTTTAATATTCTGAGCTACAGTAAGAAATTTTCCTATATAAGGAAACCTAGATCTCAAAGACTGTGTTTGACTTTTCGCGCACAACACCATGTTCCCCCATTGTCGTTATTTCCCTCCCCTTACATAATTCTAAATGCATTTCTGTTATGGAACGCTTTCGTCTCCCTTTTCCTCTTATACAAATATCCTTGTTCGTTGGATTTCTCTCCTTTTCTTGGCTTGTGAGCGTAGGCTGTAAATGCATCTGTACACAATATAGTCAATATGACAGCAGGTAATCAGTGCATTTGGAAAATGAGCCGTAAATGTAAAGACAACAACTCGTCGCTCCTAGCCCGTCCGTAAAATATTTTAATTGTGCCTGTAGGAAGAGCATTGAATCTTGATTAGTCATGGATAATAGAAAACTAAACTACGTAATATTCATACAGAGAGCAATAAATGATGGAGTCTGGGGTTTGGATATTCAGTGGCACTTAGAAAATTGTACAAAAAGCAGTAATTGGGATGTTGGCTGTATCAAGAGGATTGTTTGGCAGTAGAAGCAGCTGATTCTATTAAAGTGAATATAATACATGTTGTGGATGTGGACTGGAACTGGTCTGGCCGAGGGATTCCATCACTGTCCTGGACAACTCATTTAGACTCAACTTTTGAACTAGTTGGCTCCATCAATGGTGTGGTCTACTGAGGAGGATTTGCCAATGTTAGGTTAGCCAGGTTAGCCTATACCATTCTCCATCAGTGGTCAGATCATCCCATGTAATCTCTGTCAGTGGTCAGGCCAGCCTACAAAGGCTCTGTTATTGTTTGGGTCATCCCATGTAATCTGTTAATGGTTATCTCATCCCATGTTAACTCTGTCAGTGATCAGGTCAGTCCATGTAATCTGTGTCAGTGGTCGTCAGCCCACGGAGGTTCTGTCAATGTCTAGGTTAACATATGTAATCTCTGTCAGTGATCGGGTCTGCCCATGTAATCTCTGTCAGGGTCAGCCTCCTTTGATGATTAAGACAGCCCATGGAGGCTAAATTGGTGGTTTGGTCAGCCCATGCAGGCTCTGTTGGTGGTTTGGAAGCATGTGTATCAGTGGTTAGGAAGTCCTTGAAGGCTCTGTTGTTGGTCAGGTCATCCCATGGAGGCTCTGTCAGTGACTGGCTCATTCTATTGAAGCTTTGATAGTGGTTGAGTCAGCCCACAGACATTCTGTCAGCCACAGAGGCTCTGTCGGTGGTTGGGTCAGCCACAGAGGCTCCGTTGGTGGTTGGGTCGGCCACTGAGGCTCCGTCGGTGGTTGGCTCAGCCACAGAGGCTCCGTCGGTGGTTGGCTCGGCTACAGAGGCTCCGTCGGTGGTTAGCCCGGCCACAGAGGCTCCGTCGGTGGTTAGCCCGGCCACAGAGGCTCCGTCGGTGGTTAGCCCGGCCACAGAGGCTCCATCGACGGTTGGCTCGGCTACAGAGGCTCCGTCGGTGGTTGGCTCAGCCACAGAGGCTCCGTCGGTGGTTGGCTTGGCCGCAGAGGCTCCATTGGTGGTTGGCTCGGCCGCAGAGGCTCCGTCGGTGGTTGGCTCGGCCTCAGAGGCTCCGTCGGTGGTTGGCTCGGCCACAGAGGCTCCGTCGGTGGTTGGCTCGGAAACAGCGGCTCCGTCTGTGGTTGGCTCGGCCACAGCGGCTCCGTTGGTGGTTGACTCGGCCACAGAGGCTCCGTCGGTGGTTGGCTCGGCCACAGAGGCTCCGTCGGTGGTTGGCTCGGCCACAGAAGTTCCGTCGGTGGTTGGCTCGGCCACAGAGGCTCCGTCGGTGGTTGGCTCGGCCACAGAAGTTCTGTCGGTGGTTGGCTCGGCCACAGAGACTCAGTCGGTGGTTGGGTCGGTCGTAGAGGCACTGTTGGTGGTTGGGTCGGCTGCAGAGGCATTGTTGGTGGTTGGCTCGGCCACAGAGGCTCCGTCGGTGGTTGGGTCGGCCGCAGAGGCACTGTTGGTGGTTGGGTCAGCCCATGGAGGCTCCGTCAATGGTTGGCTCAGCCCTTGTAGGCTCCGTGAATGGTTGGCTCAGCCCATGCCGGTTCTGATAGTGGTTGAATCAGCCCGCAGCGGATCTGCTAATGGTTGGGTCAACTTAATGAGGATCTGTCAGTGGTTGACTCTGATAATGGTTATGCCCGCACTCACAGGATCTGTCAGTGGTGTCTCCCATCATGGCTCCATGACTGCTTTATTTATCCTATCAAGCATTTATCCATGCTTTCGGAAACCCAACATGGCTGTACCAAAAGTATTGTTGCTTGACCTTCCTTTTTTATTGGATATAAAAAAAAAAGTTAACTTTTTTAATTTCAGGAGAGTTGAGTCCTGGACCATTCCTTTTTCCATTTGCTGTTGTGAAGGTTTCTGGCCCAGCAGGAGGCTTCTTAGCCGGAGACATGGAAGATCTTATCTATTATTTCCTACTAGTGTGCATAGACAGTCTTCCTCATATTCTGTTTTTTTTTTTTTTTTTTGGATAATCAAAAACATTTGAAGGGAACGAACAGATGGATGTCGAACTTTTTGAAACCCCGCAGTGATGTTCCTGATCATCTAAATGCTGTTTTGGAAATTAATCATGTTAATGGCAGGCGGCAATGACAGCTTGTGAAGATGTACGCCATTAGCGCACTATAATGCTGCTGATGGGTTTTATAATAGGAGTCTAATTATTATGATTTGTGTAGATACTGATGGCAGTTTTTTATGATTATATTTAGTGCACTGTACAATAAACCTGCTCTATTCATGAGCCCCGTCAAAATAAAATTGACCAAAATGATACAGATTGTCATTTGATTGGCCTTTCAGTCACTGTGGTTTAGAATAGACCAAATTCACACATCAAGAGCTTTTTGACATGCTTTAACCCCTTCAGCACCCTGTGATTTTCTGTTTTTGCTTTTTCGTTTTTTTTTACTTTCCGCCGTCTCAGAGCCATATTTTTTTTATTATTATTATTTTTCCCCTGTTCACATAGCCGTAGGAGGGCTTTTTTTTTTTTTTTTTTTTTTTTTTGCGGGACAAGTTGCTCTTTCTATTGGCACCATTTAATAAGTGGGAAGCTGGAAAAAAATCCAAATGTGGTGGAATTGCGTTTCCCCCCCCCCCCACTTTTGTGGGTTTGGTTTTTATGATGTTCTTTATGCAGTAAAACTGACCTGTTGCCTTCATTCTCTGGGTCTGTACGATTACAACGATATTATTTCTATAGTTTTTCTTGTTTTTGTTTTTTTTTAATTCAGAAAAGAAAAACCTTGGGGAATTTTTTTTTTCTTTTCATCGCCATATTCTGACCCCCATAACTTTTATTTTATAGTTATGTCTATGGACTCACGTTTTGCAAAAAAAACTGTTTTTTTTTTGTTGCTATCACTTTTATTTTCAAATTTAGGGAGGCTAAACAACAAAAAATGGCGAATCTGTCATTTTGATTATTTTTCTGTTACTCATCACAGGCAGCATCACAATGGCAGGTTATATATATGTATGTATGTGGGGAGAGACAAAGATACAGAGACAAAATGAGAAAACAAATCCAGAAAATCACATTTTCTGATTTTTAAAGAATTTATTTGCAAATTATGGTGGAAGATAAGGATTTGGTCAATAACAAAAGTTCATCTCAATACGTTGTTATATATCCTTTGTTGGCAGTGACAGAGGTCAAACGTTTTCTGTAAGTCTTCACAAGGTTGGCACACACTGTTGCTGGTATGTTGGCCCATTCCTCCATGCAGATCTCCTCTAGAGCAGTGATGTTTTGGGGCTGTCGCCGGGCAACACGGACTTTCAACTCCCTCCAAAGGTTTTCTATGGGGTTGAGATCTGGAGACTGGCTAGGCCACGTTGGTCTCAGCTTTCTGCAGGTCATTCACTAGGTCCCCCCGTGTGATTCTGAGATTTTTGCTCACAGTTCTTGTGATCATTTTAACCCCACGGGGTGAGATCTTGCGTGGAGCCCCTGATGGAGGGAGATTATCAGTGGTCTTGTATGTCTTCCATTTTCTGATTATTGCTTCCACAGTAGATTTCTTCACATCAAGCTGCTTGCCTATTACAGATTCAGTCTTCCCAGTCTGTTACAGGTCTACAATTTTGTTCCTGGTGTCCTTCGACAGCTCTTTGGTCTTCACCATAGTGGAGGTTGGAGTGTGACTGTATGAGGTTGTGGACAGGTGTCTTTTATACTGATAACAAAGAGGAGCCATTACTACAGGTAATGAGTGGAGGACAGAGGAGTCTTTTAAAGAAGAGGTTACAGGTCTGTGAGAGCCAGAAATCTTGCTTGTTTGTAGGTGACCAAATACTTATTTTCCACCATAATTTGCAAATAAATTCTTTAAAAATCAGACAATGTGATTTTCTGGATTTGTTTTCTCATTTTGTCTCTCATAGTTGAGGTCTACCTATGATGTCAATTACAGGCCGACCTCATCTTTTTAAGTGGGAGAACTTGCATCATTGAAGGCTGACAACTTTTTTCCCCACTGTGCGTGTGTATATATATAGATATATATATATATAAAAAAATTTTAACACAGGATCCACAATGGATGATATCATATCTACTCCCCCTCCCTGCACAATGATCTCTGTACAGATCACAGAGCATGTCTAAAAAAAAAAACCTCTCCCGTAGACCTCAATGAACATCTCCTGTCTATTGTGTCTATGATCCATGTGATTGATGTAAAGCATATCCCTAAATGCTGTTAACAGCATCTTGGGCAAGATGGCTGCCTCTGTAATCGTGTACAGAAAATCAAATAAAACCATTCTACAAATAGTTTTAATTCGTAAAAAAAACCCACAAATATTGTTGATGCATTTTCTTTAAACTACAAGTGTGAACGTCGCTTTAAATGCCACTTGAAAACGGCCTCCCCCCCAAACACACTCACGCACACTATAGTCATAGCACAGCTTTGCTACCCTTTAGCAATGGGTTCATCTATACCCCCAGACAGTACTCAGAGGTGTATCTACTCTCTTCTGCTTGGTTGTACTGCATTCTCCCGGGCAGTGGTAACAACAGTTCCCCTAAAAGTAATCAGTTCAGTGTCCTTCCCTCAGTAATCTCAGCCTTTACCACCTTTCCCCCAGTAATCACAGCAGTGTTCTCCCCTATTCCCCCCAGTAGTTATAGCAGTGCCATTCCCTTTCACGTCCCCGAATTCCCAAAATAATCAGAAGTGCTATTTTTTCCCCCGCTCATGTCCATTCATTTTCTACTTGTACTTGCTTCTTTCATGCCCTCATGATACACTTTTTTGTTGCCTGCTGCTCCATATAGCTTCCTGCATCAAACAGTCTCTACCAACAGAAATTAAAGGTGTTGTCCGGATTGAGAGCTGAACCTGGACATATCCCCGTTTTCACCCCTCCAGCCCCCCTGATATGAGCATCGGAGCATTTCATACTCTGATGCTCTGCCTCACCCTCGCTAAATCGCGCAGGACAAGGGCTTTTATGATTATATTTTTAACACTGCTAGGCAGAGACTTCCGTGTAGCAATGTTCTAGGAGATGTCACTGGCAACGTTTTATAGGCTAGGGCACCGCTAAAGCCCGCCCATTAGTGCCGGTGACATCACCAGGCTCACTGCTAGGCAGAAGCCACCGACTAGCAGTCCCTATGGAGAGCCCGGTACGTCACCGGATCTCCAGAAAAAGCCCTTGCACTGTGCGATTCAGCTCAGGGCAAAGGAGAGCATCTGAGAATGAAATGCAGAGTGGGGGAAGAAAGGGATATCCCTTCTTCTGGCGCCTACAGAAAGAGCACACAGCGGTCATGGGCCTCATGGAAAATCTGACCCTAGGGTGTAAAAGTCAACTTGAGGAAAGGGAAAACATTTTTGAGGTTTTTACAATGTGGTAATGGGATGGGATGACTTCACTACCGTCATGCATGAATCCATTGTGAACCCTCTGTTGCTTTCGAAGAACATTACGTCATAGTCAGTCTGAGCTATCCTCCTTTTTTATTTCCAAAACTTCAGATGAACAGATCCATTCAAAGACAGGGCTGTCGTGGTGTTTTCCTGGCATTACAAAATTGACTTTGGACAAAGCCGGTGATGAAAGATTCTCGATGAATATTTCTGGGCATAGTTCTTGGCGTAATTGAATCATACCGATAATGTCAACCCGGCAGGTGGACGGAAGACGAAACTGATGATAGCAAGTGTTACACCTACTCATTATATAGGGAAATGGTCCAAAATGATGGCCCAAAATCTGTCAAAAAGAATGATCCAGTCCACAATTTTGGTAGACAGGTAGATGATGGAGCTCTGTCGCTAGTAGGTACTTCTCCCCAAGAGCAAAAGGATCAGAAAAGTTTAAATTCAGTTTTCCTGATCTTTCTCTCCCCCGTGAAAAAGTCAGGAGTCCCCCTTATACATTCGATACATCTTTTTCCCTGTTTCAGCTGCACAGCTAGATGTATTTCTCTCAGAAGCAGGGGTCATCTCCTTTCTGCCAGTACTTATGCAGTGACCTCACTTCCCATACTTCCCACTATGTTTGTTTTCTTCTAGGGAGCTCAGAAAGCAGATAAGGAGGGATACATCACACTTACAGAAAAGCCTGTTCCTGTGAATTCAGAAGCAGTTCTTTTATCAGGCTCTTGATTTCCGCTAGCTCTGACACGCCCCCACTTCCTCTCCGTCATATTCGGAGTCTCTGTTACCAGGGACGGATCTTGTCTGACAATAGGCAGTGGCCTGCAAGTCAGGTGGAAGTGAGACCCCTATTGGCCATGACTTTTACAGCTCTTTTCAGGTGGATACTGGCATATATTTTAAATGAAGTGATTTCATTTACACCGTTCTCTATTAAATTAAATTGTGTAAAAGTAGAGTGACCCTTTAAACCCTTCCCGCTTTGCACCGCACATTCACGACACTGGCGGATGGCATTTGATACCCCGTGCCATATTTACACTGTAAGGGTGGCCCTGGCTTAGCATCACCATCAGCAATGGGAGGCAGATGTAACACTCGATCTTGGCTATTTAACCATTTACGGTAAGTAATGTAAGCCCATGGTCCTCCCCAGCGATGCTAGGGCCGCAGCGAGCCTAACTAAGGCAATGTTTTTTAAAAAATTAAGAAAAAAAAAACTCAAAAAGAGTAAACAAAAACTATTTTCCCCTAAAAATGTTTTATTATAGAGAGAAAAAATAATTATTCAAAATTACCAGTAATATTGTCACATCTGTAACCACCTGTACTTAAAGATGATCACGTTATTGATGGCACAAAAACACTGTAAAAGCTAAATCTAAGAAAAGAACAATGCTAGAATAGTTTTTTTGCCAAAATCAAAGTGCTCAAAAAGTCATACGTATCCCCAAATTGTAGCAGTAAAAACTACAAATCATCCCTCATAATACAAGCACTGTTGATAATAAAATAAAAAAAAATGAAATGTTATGGATCTTTGAATGCGACAACACAATGTAATTTTTTTAAATGTGTTTTTACTGTGTCGAAAAGCTGCAGAACATAGTCATTTTCTCAATGAACACGATTTAAAACCCAAATGGTAGAAAAGCTGTTCTTTCTAAAAAAAAAAAAAAAAAAAAAAAGTAAAAGTAACAAAAAGCAATAAATTATATGTACTCAAAATAGTGCCATGAAAAAATACTCCTCAAAGGGCTATGTTGACAAAAAAAAATAATGGTTTTCTAAATGCAAGGATGAAAAAAACGATGCATCCAAGGCTTAACGGGGTTGTCTCGCCTCAGACATCAGTGGTATATCGCTCTACATTGAGGGCACCTCTGGGACCCGTACCTATCTTTAGAATGGAGGGCACACTGCGCATGCGGGGCCGCACTCCATTGATTTCTGTGTGAACACCAAAAATTTTCAGCAGTCCCATGACAATGAATAGGCAGCACACAGCGCAAGCGCGGCCACCGTTCCATTAACTTCTATGAGGCTGGTAGAGATAGCTGAGGAAGTGCTTGGCTATTTTTGGCTCTCCCATAGGAATGACTAGAGGGCTGCCGCGCACGCAAGCTCCGTTCTAAAGATAGGTGCATAGGTGGGACCCGCACCTATGAACATTTGGGGCATATTCTAGCGATATCCCCCAATGTCTGAGGTGAGACAACCCCTTTAATGGTTAAGGCAACCATCTGTTGGATAAAGGATCACTAGACAGGTATCTGCTCTAACTCTCCATCTCATAAAGGATTTCTGTCACCAGGTTTGTCCCTATTAAATAGGATGACATTCTCAATGTGCCAATGTCACCTGATTCTAAGTCTATTTATTTTATTCACAGTGTCCCCGTTTTTCTGTAATTTAACCTTTTATCATATGCTAATTAGCCTTTAGGAGCGGGGGTGTTGCCTCTGCTCCTGTCTGCCGTCTCGCGCCTGCGTCGTCCCGTGCAGGCACAGTGAGGGAGCCTGGAGCAGGAGAGCCTCCCTCAGTCACTGCGCCTGCGCCGAATACTGAGCGGGACGGTGCAGGCGCAAGCCGGCAGACAGGGATGAACGCTGGCCCGGCCCTGTCACTCAGGAAAAAAAGGGCGTGCATTGAGGTGGGCAAATGGAGCCTCTAGGAGCAGGGGGAACACCCCCACTGCTCCTAGGAGGCTAATTAGCATACGATGAAAGGTTAAATTACAGAAAAACGGGGACACTGTCAATAAAATAAGTAGCAGACTTAGAATCAGGTGACATTGGCAGAAGAATGTCATCCTTTTTAAAAGGGACAAACTTGGTGACAGAAACCCTTTAAAGGGGCTTTCCAGGTGCCGCAAACCAACCTTAAATATTCCTAACACGTCTGTAGGAGAAAGTTTTACATTCCAAAGTTGTGTGGATCAGCCTCTTGGGAGCCCGCTCATGTGATCCTCCTCCTCTGAAAATCCTGCTTCTGCCAACGTCATGTCCTTCACCAGGTTTCTGGCCTGGGCTATAGACGGGACATCACCCCCGCTGTGGATGGGGTTATAACTATAGCTCTCCTTGCATGCGCAGATGAGGTAAATTCAGGAGTTTGTTCATGCGCCAGGGAGAAGACTAGTGGCCCCTGATTAACTTTCTAGGCGGGCGTAGAGTTACGGAAAAACAGCATTAATGCTTATGTTATACATTTTGTGGCGTTCCTTAAATAAGATGTTTTTTTTTTTTCTTCTGGGTCAGTACGATTACAGCGATTTTTAGGTTGTTTTTTTTTTTAAATTTACTAATTTTGCACAATGAAAAACCCTTTAAAAAAAGGTTTTTGCATCATGGCATCCGAAGACCCATAACTTTTTTATTTTTCTTCCAATGGAGCTGTGTGGGGAATGTTTTTTGTGGGACTACTTGTAATTTTCATTTGTATCATTTTAGGGTACTTTTTGATCGCTTTTTATTCTTTTTTTTTGTGGGGAATAAACTAAAAACAGCAACTCTGGAAAAAAAATTCTCTACAGGATGAATTATATGATAATTGTGTAGTGCGGGTCGTGACATTAAATATGTGGAGGGGACTTTATTTTTGCAATTTTTTGGGTGTATTTAACTTTCATTTTTTCTATTCAATAAAACTTTTTTAACTTTTTTCTTTTTCAACCATTTAATAGTCCCACAAAGGGGACTATAATAAGGCTACTTTTACACTTGCGCTTTCCCTTTCCGCTATTGAGATCCATCATAAGATCTCAATAGCGGGGAGCAAAACCCTTCCGTTTTGTCCCCATTTGTTGTCAATGGGGACAAAACTAAACTGAACGAAACAGAGTCACCAGAATACATTCCGTTCCGTTTGGTTGCATCCCGATCGCGGACAGAATAATGCTGAAACCAGCCTGTTTCTCTCCACGATTTGGTGCGTCCCCATTGACTTAGACAATGTAAGTCAATG
This sequence comes from Rhinella marina, assembly GCA_900303285.1. NCBI lineage: Eukaryota > Metazoa > Chordata > Amphibia > Anura > Bufonidae > Rhinella > Rhinella marina. Next base: position 88,003 of record ONZH01011738.1, on the reverse strand, counting down.
AGGGACGGATCCGTTTTCTCAGACACAATAGAAAACAGATCCGTCCCCCATTGACTTTCAGTGGAGTTCATGACGGATCCGTCTTGGCTATGTTAAAGATAATACAACCGGATCCATTCATAACGGATGCAGACGGTTGTATTATCATGACGGAAGCGTTTTTGCTGATCCATGACGGATCCAGCAAAAACGCTGGTGTGAAAGTAGCCTAAGCAATCTTTTTGATCGTTTCTATAATTTTCTGTATTGCTTATGCACTTCAGAGACTTATACTGTCAGCACTACACTGACATTCAGCGGCAGAAGGCACCTGAGAGACGCGGCCTGCTAGGATACACTGCAGCTAGCACTGGGGCCTTCATCAGGTCCCGGCCTGACATGCAGAGACATCAGCAACCCTCGAGTTCTCTGCCCTTTACACGAGCCGAGAATCTTAAAGATAATCGCTAATAAGTGCTCATCAGGTAATCCGATCATTTGTGCATACAGAAAAATCTTCATTTTCCGGCAGCAGATCGTGCTGTCAGCAAACAACGAGTCGGTATAGAGAATAGCGATTGCATTTGTGATCACTCTTCTCCATACTCTGGAGGAGATCGCTCTATTTTAAATGCAGAAGTCTCCTCCACCAGCAATCAGCAGATTGTCGGGAAGGAATGCTTCCCTTCCGAATAATCTGCTGCTCTGCCGTCCCATGTTAAGGGACCTTTAGATGTCGCTGTCACTATTGACTGTGGTGTCTAAGGGGTTAAACAGCCCTGATTGGTGCTTCTGCCAATCTACACCGTTAGAACAGGAACCCCGGCTCTCCGCTGCAAAGGAGACCCATGCAGTGCTTATTCTAGGCCACTATAAAAAGCCTTTGGCCTACAAAAAAGCTCATTAGTGACCGCCCTAAAAACACGTATCGGCAGTCATTAAGGGGTTAATGTAGCCCCCCCAGTTCACAAAATATAAGAGGACTTTTACTCAGTGGGTTTCTTACATTCCAATGAAGAACCATAAAACGTACACAATTTTTAGTACGATTCGTTGATTAAATCACATCTCCTGCAGAGATGACCCCCTGTAAGCGGTGAAGAACGTTCACACCATCATCCCCGCGGCACCGTGGAGACCAGATCTTCTTCTGTCTCGCTTTCTATGTGTTTGATGGGGGAAGAGAAAAGTCATTTGAAGCAGCAGACTCATTTCTAGGCCGTTAATCAGTTCTTGAACAGTTGACAAGTTAATTCCAGACGAGAAGCTTGTGGTCGCTTTAAAGGTGTGCGGTATCGCAGTGCTGCCCCATTGACTCCAATGGAGCCAAGCTGCAATACCAGACACCATGGACAGGAGAGGGACTGGTTTTGGGAGAAAAAAATCAGCCATGTTTTCCTAATCCTGGACAACCCCCAGTGGGCACACCGTGACGACTAATGTTCTTATTGTATTTTTAATATATTTTTATTTTGATATTTGTTTCCATTTTGGGGTAAATTGTTCATGTTTTTGGGTTATAGATTCTATCAGAACTTTTAGGTTTTAGAGTATTGTGGCCAATAGAGTCCTGAGAGGTTGTTTCAAGCTTGAGGAGGTCAGATATGGCTCACTATTTTAAAAAAAACATAAACAAAAAAAACTACCTTCTTACTCTGTAAAAATGCGTGGAGAAGAAGTTCTGTGTATCATGAAGATATTCCACTAGTAGTTATGTAGTGACCATGGGTCACCATGGTTGTGAAGATCTATTGGGGTCACCTTGGTTGGTCCAGTTCCTACACAATAAAAGGGTTTTCCAGACTCCTGGTATTGATGATCTATCATTTGCCATTGATTTCAATGGGGACTAACTTCAGCTCGCTGGCCCGCAGGGGTGGTGTGGGAAGTGGATAGGATAGGAGTGGTGACAGTGACAATGAGGGTGGTCATAGTCCTCACAGTCGCTAACCCTGCTCCAGCGCTCTCCCAGTCCAGGTGTGCAGTGCTTCTCAGTATGCTATCCTTCTTCACCTTGGGGCACACCCTGGATTTTCTGCTTTGTGGTGGCTAGGGTGCCCTTGGTGTTAGATGAGAAGCAAGTTGCAAGGCAGCAGAACAGGTGCCCGGATCGGATATGGAGGCCAAAGACTGAGCCAGCTTAAAGAAGAACTCCCGCAAAAATTTTTATTCTCTGACCTGTTAGAAAGGTGCATGATATAATCTGTAGTGAATGTCATTTTCTTATCAGTGACTGTTTCTGTGAGTAAAAACCTCTCTTCTTATTGTAGCTGGGTCATGTGACCAACTCCCTGACCTCCAACTGACCCAGGACAGAAAGCCAGTAACTGCTCTATTCATTCCTATGGGAGCCTCACTTTCAGTCTCATAGGAATACATAGAGAATTAGACTTCCTGTCCACACATAAGTCACTGTGTGAGTTGGTGGGTCTAATTGCTGGTCACATGACACAGATAAGAAGCTTTAGGATGATATAAGTCAAAAATTCAGACACTGGTAAGAAAATGACATTCACTACAGATTACATCATGTACATTTCTAGCAGGACATAGAATAAAATTTTTGTCGGGAGTTCTTCTTTAATTAAAGATAAATATTGTCTCTCCTTTACTGAGTAGATGATGGGTGGCATAGTGCAAATACAGGCAACAGGCATAGTTCTCAGGTATAAAACAGGCTTTTCCCAAACACTGTGTATAGGGGATGGCTACTATGATGGTCCTCTCTGAGTCTCTCTCTATAGATAAAAGCAATCTTCCAAACCCTCGTAATATTTCTCTACAATGCAACTGCGGGGTGCAGTCCTAGAATGATGGCTGGTCGGTCTCAGAAGTGTGGCAGGCGCCAGAAGCAATGTAACCCAGTAAAGTCTACAGCTGTACGTGTTACACATTACTTTTACTGTCTTTTCTTTCTCCAAGCACTGTCTCTTTTAATTGGTCCTCAACCTTCTGTAAAAAGCCTGTTCTGTTCATTCTATTCTCCATCAGAGAATTGCTTTTCTGGCAGCTTGAAATCACACAATGATGGTGTCTGGAGAAATTCTGCTTCAGCTACACACTGGGGTCCATCCTGGCTTTCTTGTCAGCAGCACACACTAAACAGGTCCTCTGTCTTGGCCTGCTTAGTAACAACTCTTCAAAATGTCTTTACTCCTGGCTAACTTGCTAAGAACTCTCTAGCCAGGCGAAAGTGGGGCGATCCCACCACCTGGACTGCCACTTAACTATTTCCTTCCCATATACAGCCTTTTGAGATACATAGATACATAGTGCATAGATAGATGTATACCACTGGAAGTGCATAGTTAGCATCACATTTGATCAACACCATTGGACAACGTTAGCAGTTAACCATGTGATAACTTTAGCAGTGAACCACGGTGCACTAGAACATTAACCCTATAGCAGTGAACCAATGGGTCACTGCATCTGTGCATAAACCGCCACCTCCCCGTGGACCATCTCATGCTTGGAGTTCCTTGCAGATATCGTAATTACTTATCGACCCCTTTAAGGTCGGTGCTGGTTTTCCACCCACGACAAGCTACATTAGAAGAACCGGAAAGACAGAGATTCGCACAAACAAGGACTGGCCCACTCAACGTTTCCTGAGTCTGTCTCCAGGATTGCACAGGGTCATGGTCCAGGGCATGCCACTATTTCCCTTCTTCTGCATTGTTTCCATGCTCTTTGGACATAAGTCCAGGACGGCTTTGTTCCACTCTGGACACTGTTGATGGCATTATTAAAAGAAAATGTGAAAACTGTGAATAATTTTCCGTTCAGTGATTCATGATAGAGAAATTCAGCCTTCTCCGGCAGCTGCCTGTCCTTTGTAGGAAGGACAACAATAACACCTGCTCATGACTGTCGGCCAGATACCTATATTACTGGAACAAATTACTAAGTGAAGGATACATGACTTTTCATCAAAGCGAACCCATTGCCACCTGATAGTACATCATAGGTTCCCTTTGATGAACTTGCATCTACAGAAAATGCCTAATGTACTCAAATTGTTCCCTTGATGATCCAAAAATGGAGCAGGGTGGCAGGATGTTAAATATCAGCAGAATACAGACCTCTGTTTAGGGCATCTCTATCCTGCTCATGGTGCAGCATGTACAGACAGTCATAATACAGCCACGGCCTGGAAATCTTCTTAGGTGGCTATACAACTCCTACAAAAATTATTCCCAACCCCTTCCCACAATACCCAAGTACTCATGGCTCAAGAGAGGGGCATCAGCTGATTCCTTGAAGACAAGAGATCGGCCATGCTGAATTCCAACATGCCAGACCTTCTTGCCCCAAGAGTTGGTGACCCTCAGGAAGAGTTAGGACCATGCACATTAGATGGTCGGCCGGCCATTCCTGCCAAATCAGAAGAATTGACAGACATTCATCTAATGTGTTAGGCCATCTTAACTTTGCACATGGTAGTCTTCACTTATCTTGATATCATGGAAACAGTCAGCATTTATGGATATATTTTACCTTAGAACAAGTGAAAGATTAAAAAAAGAAGTTAAAAAGGTTTTCTGAGATTTTTTTTATCCTCTGGATACGTCATCAGTATCTGACACCCTGGACCCCCACTGATCAGCTGTTTTGAGAAGACAGTACTCCTGTGAGCGCTGTTGCCTTCTCACAGCTCACTAAGCACAGCGCCGTATAGTGGCTGGGCTTGGTATTGCAGGTCAGCCCCATTCACTTCTATGGGGCTGAGCTGCACCAAGGCCACATGAATGTGTCACTCAACCTAGGAAAAGCAGAGAGAAGGCAGCAGCGATCACAGGAACACCAGTGCCTTCTCAAACAGCTGATCGGCGAGCTCCTTGGTGTCAGACCCCTACCAATCATATATTGATGGCCTATCCAGAGGATAGGTCATCAGAAAAAAATCTTGGAAAACCCCTTTAATCGATGCCTCAACCCCACTATGTTGCAAAAAGGAATTGACGATCTGATGCAGCACATTTCTTCCCAACAATGTCCCACAACTGATCAGATGCTGCAGAGACTATGAATCAGAAGGGGATGCAGTGGGAGGTGAACTCAGTAACCTGTCACAATTAGCTAATCAGCAATGCTAAAAATTAGAATTGTCCCTAGAAATTGTGTATAACATGATTTCTTGAGTTGTGACTCTTCGGGGGCCCCAGCCAAGCCAATGGGACATTCTTCAGCAGCACCAGAGTTGATCTAGGTGATGGTTTGAAGCTTGAGTGGTTTATTGTAGCTCGTTGTGGGGTGGTAATGAGCAGAAAGCCGGGCATAAGGACAGGAGGCTGTGTTGTGATGGGGCCAGTAAACTCTTGTACAAATTCCATTCACTCAACACATTCGTCTCCAAGGATATTCGGCCAATAAGACAAATTTTGACTTTGCTTTTGACAAGACGTTTATTGTGTGAGGGAAAAACCTGAGGGTTCTGGAGAGGAGCCAACCTACTGCCAGAATCAATCCCGACTCCACTGCTCTCCATCATTTATCAAAACATAAAAACACAAGATGCCGGGGATTTCTCTGACTTCATTACATTTGTATTTAACTCGTACAGCATTGTCAAAAAGGCCCTTAAAGGGGTATTCCATCTTCTCTACAGAACATGCCATAAATGTCTGATAGATGGAAGCGCCACAAGCCTATTGGGAGAATGACCCTCATTCTGAAACTCGAGGTAGAGGCTAAAAGCTCTCTGAGACTTAAAGGGATTGTCCTACCATAAGAACGTATCTCTATCCACAGCAGAAATATCTGATAAGTTGGGACCCCCACTGATCACAAGAATGAGGTGCTAGAGTCCTCGGAGTAAATGGAAATTTGTATGTCTATGGGGAGGTTTGGAGAGAGACCAATCGTTTATCCGACAGGTACTGAATATGTATGAGCATCTTAATTCTAACAATAGGCACCACTTCTTAGTCTGTACAAATCACTTTACTGCAGTTATCTGCTTATCATCACCTGTAAACTTAGAATGGCAGATACCACCTCTATATAGATAACACAGAGACCACCATTCACAACAGGTGATATCACAGCTTATCTACTCCCTCCTGACGCCTGCACAGGTCACAAAGCATGCCTAGAAGACTCTCCCATAGAAGTCTATGTGGTCCTCTCCTGACCATTGTGTCTATGGCCCATGTGCCTGCCCTAAATCATCTCTCTAAATGCTGTTAGGAACAGCTCAAGCAAGATGGCCGACCCCATAATCATATTCAGGAAATAGAATTAAAAAATCTGCAATAAAAAAAATAAAAACTATTTAAAAAAAGGATGTGTGTCGCTGGACCTGGTTTTAACTGGCAGAAAAAAAATTTTAGTGACACTTTTCTTTTAAAGGGATTGTCCCACAAAAAGTATTCTACAGTTTTCAAACCAGCACCTGGATCTGGACACTTTTTCCTTTGCATGTAATAAAAAATTTGATAAAATTCAATAAAATGTATCTGTATAGCGTGATCTGCTGTTCCTTGTTTTCTTATTTTTTTTGTCCTGCTCACTGAGATAGTCGCACATGCTCAGTTTCATCCTGTATCTGCCTCCTGAGCTGTGATAGGGAGAGCTGAGACCCGCCTCCTGAGCTGTGATTGGGAGAGCATGGACACGCCCCCTTAGCTGCAGCAGATAAGACACTCCCCTTGAGCTGTCAGCTTGATATAAATCTAGCAGAGCAATGAATGGGGAGATCTCTGGATCCATGTGAGGTACAGGGCTGGTTCTAGCTTTGTTAGAAAGAGGTCGTCATGTCCTATATGATGTCTGATTTTCATTTTTTATACATTTATCATGGGATAACCCCTTTAAGAAATACCTCAATGTGCTTCCATATGGGATGGATTTTCCATCTGGATTTGTGGATGGAAAATCTACAGGAGAATACAGCGGATTTGAACAGATCTCATCCACACGCTTTTTTTTTTTTAACAATTAGTCAGACTTAAAGGGCTTGTCCGGTTTCATGTTATTCATCAGTATCATGAAACTGGACAGCCCCTTGAAGTTTCATGAGCATAGTGCTAATATTTACCGTCTGATTGGTTGGTATCTTGCTACATCTTGATTGATCTGTACAGAGTGACAACTAGAATCCCCTGTGTATCAAAAAATGCTGAGCACTGACCTCTGGTGGTCACTAGCGGTATATCCCCAGCAGGGCAGTGGTTCCCAGGGTTCAAATTGCTGGCCTAATATTTCCTCAGGAAAACGGCACACTATTAGCAGTTTAGGAAATGCGTGATATCCTGTGTTTAGAAGGTGTCGGCGCTGCGTTAATGTAGAACGAAACACTTTAGACGGAAGGAGAAATAACACTGAGCTTTATTATGTGTTGAGAGCTCGGTGTGAACTTTCAAATGTACTTAAATATTTCTTAAATTATTATAAGGGCCCATTCACACGACCGCATATTTCTGTTCGCATCGGATCCGCAGTTTTGCAGATCTGATGCAGACCCATTTGTTTCTATAGGGATGTAAAAGTTTCGGACCGTTGCTTAGTAACTGTGGATGTTTCCAGCGGGTGACACCATTGACCTCTGTTGTCTTATGGGGATGCATTGGTGTCACCCACCGTACAGTAGAAGGGCACGTTCCGGACTATGGGGGACAGAATTTGGAGCGGATGGGGAAGGAGCAAAATGTTTTCTTTTTTTTAAAGGATATTTTAGTAGGACTAGTTCTAGTTTCTAGTTAATGGTAACATTACTAGAGCGGGTTATTACATAATCTGACACATGGATATAGGATAATCCCTCTGGATATAACTGCGCTACGCCTTTCTGCGTTTTTTCTCATACCTCCGCCTGTGCTGTTAATGCATTGAGCATTTACACCTAATGAATGTTGCATTATAAGCTGCGCAAAGCACAAGGTGTTATCAGAAGAGGCCGTAAAACCTAAAGAGCCCCATATAAGACGTTAAGAAATTAGGCTCTTCACGTGGGTTAATTTGCTGCTTGGCCTCATTATCCCACCACCAGAGTGATCTCTGCTACACCGGAGTGGTGGGTAATTAACTGATAAAAGTCCTACATCAAAGGCTGCCATTGCCTGAAGGTGAGGAACATGATTTTTCACCATTTTGTATTTTACAAAAACAGCACCACTATGATCGTAGGCTGTATCTGGTATAGAAAGTCATCCTTAATTAAAGGGGTTCTCCAACCCCTTACATTTTCTTTGAAAACCGCTAATTATTGTATGAAATAACAAAAGGAGCAATGTTCACCTTCCCAAACCTTTGCTGCTCCCAAGCTGATGCTTCTCCGGCCCCCTGCCTGTCTCTTTTCTCCCAGCTTCAGTGATCATGGTTAATGCTACATGTTACCGCACTGTCATCCCACTCGATATAATCCATACTTTTATCTTTATCCTACACAGAGACCCAGACCAGACAATAACCACATTTTCAGACCCCAGACCAGACAAGAACCATGTTTTCAGACCCCAGACCACACAAGAACCACATTTCCAGAGCCCAGACCAGACAAAACCCCAGACAAGAACCATGTTTTCAGACCCTAGGCCAGACAAGAACTATATTTTCAGACCCCAGACCAGTACCATGTTTAATATCCCAGACCAGACAAGGACCACGTTTTGAGACCGCAGACCGGAACCATGTTTTCAGACCCCAGACCACACCAGAACCATGTTTTCAGATCCCAGACCAGATAATAACCATGTTTTCAGACCCCAGGCCACACCAGAACCATGTTTTCAGACCCCAGACCAGATAATAACTATGTTTTTAGACCCCAGGCCACACCAGAACCATGTTTTCAGACCCCAGACAAGAACCATGTTTTCAGACCCCAGACAAGAACCATGTATTCAGACCCCAGACAAGAACCATGTTTTCAGACCCTAGACCACACAAGAACTATATTTTCAGACCTCAGACCAGAACCATGTTTAAGATCCCAGACCAGACAAGAACCATGTTTTCAGACCCCAGACAAGAACCATGTTTTCAGACCTTAGACCAGACAAGAACTATATTTTAAGACCTCAGACCAGAACCATGTTTAAAATCCCAGACCAAGCAAGAAGCATGTTTCAGACCCCAGACCAGACAAGGACTGTGCTTTCAGACCCTAGACCAGTCAAAAACTATGTTTTCAGACCTCAGACCAGACTTTTGCTTATACTGGCAGTCTCAGGACCTCGTGCATGCCTACACCTATGTCTTGGTGCTGCATTGCATCAGTACTCAGTATGGCGACAACTTAAGAGGACCCCAGGATCGAGGGGAGTAAGAGTTGTCAGACATTATCTATTGGATTAATCAAAAAATGTGCAGTGGCAGATCACAGCTACCTTGAGTAGCCATGAGCCCCTGAGGGCTTCAGGTCCCGGATGGATGCCATATACTCTCATATGGTAATCTGTCACTGCTCAGTGGTGTCTTCACGAGGGGGGGAGAAAGGGGAACATGGATGATCTGCTAGGGCACACAGAAAATTTATAAATCTTGGACATTTCACTGGTGGTCATGCAATTGAAAATATACATATACAATAATTTTGCCATCACAAGACCCATAAGATGTCTTGGATTAACCATTAATGGTTAATATTTTTTTCCACCGTTTCAGGGCATGGCTTTTAGTCTTGAAGAAAGGCTACAGCTCGGTATTCATGGTCTTCTCCCCCCGTGTTTCTTAAGTCAAGACGTACAAGTGCTCAGAGTCTTGAAAAGTTACGAAACAAAGTCCAGCGATCTAGACAAGTAAGTTACGAGTTTCCTTTCTGTATCTAATATTTCTTACATGGTTAGCATTGTTGTCTTTCTGGACTTGGGCTGTTGGTTCATATCGGGCTTGGAGTGATCACCATATCTTTCTTGGATCATCATGACACCAGTAAGTATATCTGTGTCCTGAGGTCACAGAGAATGATTATGTGGGCTGTTTTTTGTGCAATCCTGGTCTACACCAATACTCCAACTGGTAGTTGTCGTTTCACCACAGGTTGCAGACGACTGGTCTTGATAAAAGCCAAAATTGGTATTTGCCACCATTTTGTCCTACAAGTGAGATCAGATACCTTTTCTGCACCCCATATCGGTAGTCACAAGGGTAACCGACCCCACAAGGCAAGTCAGATGCCTTTTCTGTACCCCACAAGGTTAATTGACTCCACAAGGCAAGTCAGATGCCTTCTCCACACCCCAAAAGGGTAGTCACAAGGGTAACTGACCCCACAAGGGAAGTCAGATGCCTACTCCATATCCCAAAAGAGTAGTGACAAGGGGAATTGACCTCAGAAGGGAAGTCAGATGCTGGACCCAAGAAGAGTAACTGACCCCAGAAGGGAAGTCAGATGCTGGACCCAAGAAGAGTAACTGACCCCAGAAGGGAAGTCAGATGCTGGACCCAAGAAGAGTAACTGACCCCAGAAGGGAAGTCAGATGCTGGACCCAAGAAGAGTAACTGACCCCAGAAGGGAAGTCAGATGCTGGACCCATGAAGAGTAACTGACCCCAGAAGGGAAGTCAGATGCTGGACCCAAGAAGAGTAACTGAGCCCACAAGGCATGTCAGATGCCTTCTTCGGACCCCAAAAGGGTAGTCACAAGGGTAGCTGACTCTACAAGGCAATTCAAATGCCTCCTCTGGATCCAAGAAGGGTAATTGACCCCAGAAGGAAAATCAGATGCCTTCTCTGGACCCCAAAAGGGTAGTCACAGGGGTAACTGACTCTACAAGGCAAGTTAAATGCCTTCTCTGGATCCAAGAAGGGTAACTCACCCCATAAGGGTAGTGAGATATTTTCTCTGAATATGTTGTTCCATAGAATTATTCTCCTTTCTTTTATCCTTCAGATATATCATCCTTATGACCTTACAAGACAGGAATGAGAAGCTGTTCTATCGCGTGCTGACTTCAGATATTGAGCGCTTCATGCCCATAGTATACACCCCCACTGTGGGCCTGGCATGTCAGCAGTACGGCTTGGCTTTCCGGAGACCACGGTGAGTCATGATTTATTGATTCCTATCCAACACATACATCCAGTACAGACAGTACCCCCACTGTTCCAGCAGTCAGCGGCTGCGGACACCTGCACAAGTATGCAGGTGAGAGAATATTTAACCGGCATAGTTTACATTCCATGCAGGAGAATGAATGCCCATTATGGTCCTGAAAGCGTAGACAGGCACAAGGCAGAGGTGTACTTACAGGGGAAACATCTGTATATGTCATGTATAAAACTTAGTTATATTCATCTGGTAAAAACTACGATGGTTCAAATCATATATATGTGTGAAAACCTCTCAACATGGATGTTTGAGCTTGTGCTTACCCGCATATTTATATATATGTCCACTATACAGACTAGGCAGATGATAAAAGGACACACATTTGGCATCATTTGAGTGAATGGCCCCAATGGATATATTTGGCATATATAGTGTTAAAGGGGTTTTGCTGTTTGTTTTACTGATGACCTATCCTCAGGATAGGTCATCAGTATCTGATTGGTGGGGGTCCGACACCTGGGACCTCCTCCGATCAGCTGTTTAGGAGGCTCGCAGTAGTGCCACAACCTTCTCCAGCTTTGCCTATGACGTCACATTCACCGGTCACGTGGCTTAGGTGCAGCTCAGCCCCAGTGAAGGGAAGCTGTGCTTGGTAGGCAAAGAGAAGACCACGGCACTGCTGAGAGCGCCAGTGCCTTCTCAAACAGCTGATCGGCGGGGTTCCCAGGAGTCAGATCCCCACCGATCAGTGATGACCTATCCAAAACACTTGAAAACCCCTCTAACCAGAACACGACTAACAGCACTTTACTAAAGCCCATATAGCAGTGCCACACAGTGTCTATAGAGCTGTCCTATACAGTGCACATATAATGGTGCCATACAGTTACACATCCAGTCATTTCATAAGGCCTGTTTCACATTTGCGTTGTGACTTTCCAGTTTTGAGATCCGGCAGAGGATCTGAAATCCGCTGCTGTTTTTGTCAAGCTGTGGTTTTGTGTCCAGTTTGCGAAACTGAACAATCAGGCATGAAAATCAGTATAATGCCCCTTTCACACGAGCGGGAGACTCGCATGTCTCCCGCAACGCATCTACAGGGCTGGACTCGGCACGGACAGGGATCGCATAGCATTATATGCTATCCCAGTCAGTGCCGGAGTCCAGCCCTGTAGATGCGTTGCGGGAGACATGCGAGTCTCCCGCTCGTGTGAAAGGGGCATAAGTCAGTGGTGTCAGATCCGTGTTTTTTGCTAGCGAAAAAAAACGGATTCGCCGCCCATTGACTTACAATAATTTTCATACCTGATCCAGTTTGTTCAGTTTAGATTGAATACAACCGGATCTGGCCAAAACTGATGCATCCAGATGTATTAAAAAGCACTGATCCGTTTAATTCCAGTTTTGAGACCCTCTGCCGGATCTATAAACTGGAAAGCCACAACAAAAGTATGAAACAGGCCTAAGTAATTTAAGTAATACCTTAAAGAACACCTGTCAGAAGGATCAACCTCATTATACCCGTTTTAAGGCCCTTTTACATTCGTATGGACGCTCGTTAGCAATAATCAACCTGATGAAGAAGCATTTAGGACATCTAAATCAGAGATCTCAAACTCGTGGCCCTACAGCTGTTGTAAAACTACAACTTCCATCATGCCAGGAGAGCCTACAGCTATTGGGGCATGCTGGGAGTTGTAGTTTTGCAACAGCTGGAGGTCTGCGAGTTTGAGATCCCTGATCTAAATGATCATTTGTGGGCAGCAGATCGTGGTGTCTGGTTGATCCTGCTGGTTAAAATTATAACTGTCTTAGGTTACTTTCACATTGGTGGCACGGGTGTCCGGCAGGTGAACAGCCTGCCGGATCTGTGCTGCCGCTACTGCAGGTGTGCAGCCGGAACTACGCTGTGTTCCCAATCACTATAATGGCGACGGGCCGGAGTTCCGGCCACAGCACGGCAAACATGCCGAGAGGCGGCCGGAATAAAATTATGACATGTTGTAATTTTAGTCTGGCCGCCTCTTGGCATGTTCGCCGCGCTGCGTCCGGAACTTCGGCCCGTCGCCATTATAGTGAATGGGGACGGAGCGTAGTTCCGCCATCACACGTGGACCAGCGGCAGCACAGATCAGAACATTGGCTCACCAATGTGAAAGAAGCCTTATGAAACGTACAAAAAGCCTCCTCTCAATGTTTTAAGAGGGGATCTCTTCTCATAAGCAGTCCATGGTCATATTAAATCATACTGTGGCCCCCGGGACAAAAACCTAAAAGTGGCCCTATGTTGTAGGTGGGTCCAAACTAACAGAAGGCGGGGCAATACAAATTCCACCCCTACAGAACCAAATACCACAGTGCAGCAGAAAATATTGCCGCCTGTGCCACAGTATGAAACTGTATCATCATCCTCAGGATGGCAATATAGTAGAAGGTCACCTGCGACCGTTGGCCAGGTGCCTGATGTTCCTACGTTATTTAACACTGACGGCATCAGATATTTATGTACCTCGCTGACGTCCATGAGGAAGCCTTGGGTGGCCCTCTGGGCATCGGCCTACAGGGAAATTACCTTGTCGGGTCTATGACCAGTTCGCCCCTGCTTATGAACCACACATATCAAGACAATATATGCCTGAGATTGACTATACGATAAAGAGTTTTTGATCAGTAAATGGAAATTTTCACAAAAACATTCTACAGATGTCTCTGAAAAAATCACAGAAGAATTTGCTCTTGAGGAAATACCCTGGTGGGATTTTCATTTGTATGATTCATTATGGTGTTAAGAGGTGAGGGCAAGTCTCGTGTTTTTATGGTCTCCACGGAAACCTGGAGTCCCACCCAAGATCATTTCCTTCTCCTTATTACCCTCTTCATCCTGGAATTCCACGTTACAAAGGATTTTTGTAATTATTTTGGTTGAACTGGATGAAGAGGTTCAGGTGAAGTCCACAACATCTTCTCTAAAGCCTCTCTTATCTGTATTCGATCACCGGGGTCCGTGCCAAGTCTTCAATAAGGGTCATAAATGTAAAGGCGTGATGTGTTATGTCCTCGTAGGAAGGAAAGGAAATGGCAAGGGGCCTGGACTTCCTCAGGAGCCATTCTTGATCTTGTGTTTGGCTCAGAGTTGAGATAAGGTTCCACGATCATCACCACTTATTGTATCCCACTTTGCTGAATAGGACCCTCGGATCCTAACGGCTTCTGGTCTTTTTGTGGATTTTGCCCATATTAGGGCATTTAAAAGAACTTCTAGTCAAATATGAAAAAAGCAGTCGGCACATAGTATCTCCTGTTACTTGCCATTACTGGCTGTTGCCTAGGGTGAGCGCTTTCATAACCCCCCAAAAGGAGGACACCATACCTGGGACAGTGGGTGATGATAGAACACACCGAGTGCAAATTGTAATCTGTATAGCAGCATCAGAGGACTTTACAGGAAGGAGGTATAAGAGGAGAGAACTACAATTCCCAGCATGTCTAGGCTGTTACGGAATATCAGAAAGGGAATATAAGAGAAGAGAAGACTACAACTCCCAGTATGTCCAGGTTGTTCTTATGGGATATAAGAGGACAATTTGGAGAGGGAGCATAAGAGGAGAGGACTACAATTTTCGTGTTTCCCAAACTCACCACTTCTCTACTGCTGCACTCCGCCCTGCCTGCACTGATTACATGACGGTGACATCATCACAGGTCCTTACCACTTCTCCTCTCCACTGCTGAGCTCCATCTCCTCCTGCACTGATCACATGACTTTGACATCATCACCGGTCCTTACCACTTCTCCTCTCCACTGCTCTCCATCCCTCCTGCACTGATCACATGACGATGACCTCATCACAGGTCCTTCTCTCCACTGCTGAGCTCCGGCCCCTCCTACTGCTAACATGACAATGCAGATTATAACGCACCCCCCCACCCCCCGCCATTAGGAATCCTGACATTTTTGGTAATTTATAAATTCCAGCCAGACAATTTTTCTTTGCTCCAGAAAATGGACATGTCCAGGAAAAAAGGAGTTATGGTCACCCTACTGTCGCCTCCATTGGTTACAATTTTCCAGGTCAGTAATTGTGTCAGCTATATGCTAATTACTTCTTCCCAACTAGATGTCAGTGGGCAGATGAATCAGCAAAGCTCCTCCCACTGTGGCAGACAACCTGCTCCTAATAGCCCAATAGTGGACCACAGGGGATCAATGGTACTATTACTTTAGCGTCAATCTGGTTCTCACTGGAGTGAGATGTGCCTCTAAATTTGGGAGGCCATGCCCACTCCTGCCAAGCCACGCCATGCCCAAATTTTTTATTTTTTTACAAGTGGCAAGTGGTAGTAAAACCCCAGATTATCACTTTTTTTTTCCTTTGGCACCTCTTTATTGGCACATAGGGGATAATAAATTGCCTCCATGTGTAATTTTTTAGAGTTTTTATCTGGAGTTAAACTCGAGTACCATGAGGGCAGCATTTGCAGTAGGAATTTAGTTCCGATTCCTGACACACCCAGCAAACGACTTACTTTTCCGCGATAAGCCACAGCCAACCAGACATTTTTCCTGCAGCGGCCACTGCAGGAGCAATGTGGTACTACATGACGAATGACCATCCAAATAACACTTGGACAGCTCAAGCCAACCAGAACGAGATCCTAAGTGGAAGTGCCCTAATAGGACATATGATGGATTGGGGAAAAGGGGGTTGTCAATCCCTTTAATTCCAGTCCCTATTAGATGTGAACCTAAATTGTGCACTGAATATCCCAAATGATATTAAAATTTGTTTAATTATTTTTTGATTGCCATATATTGTCTTCCTCTAAAACTCCCTTCCCATCATGCTTTAGGATGCAGTACAGACTTCCTGTTGCCTGTACCTTGAGAAGAACTTTCTCCTCTGCCCATTGTCGCCCCCTGCTGAGCAGTTCTTAGTAATGCTCAAGCTATATTCACTATAGAGGCTGGTTCGGCACAAGACAAGGGTCTACCAAATATCTACTGTAAAATATAAGCCTTGTCGTGTGTTTAGGTGGCATCTACTCAAAATGCAGCTCTGTGTGAAGTCATTAGACAGAGCAGAGGCTGATTTTTCCTAGTGTCTCACCGATGGTCCTCATACTGTTGGTGACTAATGAGGTCCTGGCTGCTCCTGTTCTACTTGGCACCGATTATTTCTCCCTAACACTCACGTATTTCCTGAACTAATTAATCTTTGTGCGTGATGAAAGACTCAAAGCCCTGCTTGAAGTCTGATGACCTTCCATGCAGCCTCCGTCCAGCACACTTCTTGGGTTATGAACACCTCATTTGTTTTGACAGGAGATCTGTCACCAGTGATTACTCAGTTTCAGTGTCCGCAGGGACCATAATCCCCGCCATTTTTCCCAATGTTATTTTCATTATTTGCCAATTAAAGAACATACACAGTATATATTGATTGAGAAGCCCTGTGTCTGGGCCATAAGAGGTCACACTACTGAAAAAATCAGCCTCAGTGTCTCCGTGTCTTCCATTTTGTATTAGTAATTCTTGTACTGACTTTACAGGCTTCCAACTGGCATTGTTCTCTTGCATTGGTGGTTGCTTGGCTTCAGCGGGGATCTGGGCATCATCCGTCTTGTCTTATGTTTTAGCTGGTGGCTAAACCAGTGTTTTCTTTGGTGAAAATCCTGATTTTTGACTGTGTCATAGTCGGCCTTAAAGGGGTTTTCCAGAATTACAGTGCTTTTTACCAGATACACTTGTGTAGTTGCTTACCTCATGTACATCTTCCATGCTTTTTTTTTCATTTGCTTTTGGACTCTCCTGACCCGTTTGCATCATGAAAATAAATCCCTCTGGTTTGTTTCCATCCTATATGTAGCACTTGCTGTTGCTGTATCGAACCAAACCCATGATGCACTTCTCCTTTCTCTGCCACACCTCCAGCCCCGCCCCTAACAATGCCCAGCTAGTTTATAGCTCCTCCTACCCAGCTACTTACATAGATACTCCCCTATCACTGCCCCAACAACGCTCAGCTATTTTATAGCTCCTCCCACCCAGCTAGTCACATAGACACTCCCCTATCACTGCCCCTAACACCCAGATAGTTTATAGCTCCTCCCACCCAGCTAGTTACATACACACTCCTCTATCACTGCCCCTAACAACACCCAGCTACTTTATAGCTCCTCCCACCCAGCTAGTTACATAGATACTCCCCTATCACTGCCCCAACAACGCCCAGCTAGTTTATAGCTCCTCCGACCCAGCTAGTTACATAAATACTCCCCTA
The DNA here is from genome assembly GCA_900303285.1 of Rhinella marina. Classification (NCBI taxonomy): domain Eukaryota; kingdom Metazoa; phylum Chordata; class Amphibia; order Anura; family Bufonidae; genus Rhinella; species Rhinella marina. The sequence goes on along the minus strand of ONZH01011738.1, from coordinate 70,747 downwards.
TCACTGCCCCAACAACGCTCAGCTATTTTATAGCTCCTCCCACCCAGCTAGTCACATAGACACTCCCCTATCACTGCCCCTAACACCCAGATAGTTTATAGCTCCTCCCACCCAGCTAGTTACATACACACTCCTCTATCACTGCCCCTAACAACACCCAGCTACTTTATAGCTCCTCCCACCCAGCTAGTTACATAGATACTCCCCTATCACTGCCCCAACAACGCCCAGCTAGTTTATAGCTCCTCCCACCCAGCTAGTTACATAAATACTCCCCTATCACTGCCCCAACAACGCCCAGCTAGTTTATAGCTCCTCCCACCCAGCTAGTTACATAGATACTCCCCTATCACTGCCCCAACAACGCCCAGCTAGTTTACAGCTCCTCCCACCCAGCGAGTTACATACACACTCCTCTATCACTGCCCCCAACAACGCCCAGCTACTTTATAGCTCCTCCCACCCAGCTCCCCCCCTATTGCCCCTGAAATAAAGAGCTGCATGGAGACAGCCCAGAATGGGACATAGGAGCCATAAATGTAAAAGAAATTAGGAAATGACAGCCACCTTCATAAAGGATTGTTTTAAAGGGTGTTGATTCAAACCAGAAAATCCCTTTAAAGGGGCTGTCTTATGAAGAGAACCATTGCATATGGCCATCTTTGGGGAAGGGGACAGAGGCTTTCATTTAGGACTCAGTCTATCAGTTTGGAGAGCCACTCTTGTAAGAGTGGATCCCATTCTGGCGGTCCTGGTACGGGATTCGTTTCAGTGACCAGCTTGTAATGCCACTGTAGTAGAAATGGTCGGGTGGCACAAAGCATCTGATTGTGGTGCTGGCCTTATTTCAAAAGGGGGTTGTCTTAAGCTGGCCATACTGATTTGGGTGTATAATGGCCAGAGCCACCAATTTCGACTTGTCCAGCTGTCCATCTAATGTATATGGGAGACCTTCTGAGCTTTCCCTGACAGCACGTATCAGTCGAGATAAGTATAGGGCAGTTGGACTTCAACATGCCCGATCCTTATGTACTCCAGGTAATAAGAAGTCTGGAAGTAGCTTCCTCCCACTTTTCCTTCTGAGAACCTACTGAGCGCATCTTTTTAAAAGGTAGGTGCACTACACCAATCGCTAGTGGTGCTAACTAACCACTAAGAAAACCCATCTTCCAATTGTTCTGTTTGGAAATTTGGAGTTGATGGAGGATTGATTCTGGACCCTCATCTAGCATCATGCAGAGCAACTGCAATGAGCTTTCTCATTTGTACGCTGGACAGATTTCCATCAGAACGATGTAATGCTTCATTTCCCCTGTGGTGGCGCTGCAGGAAAATTGAACTCTTCCTGCGGGACTCTCTCACAGATTACAGCTGATCCCTGGAGTGTCCTGCAAGCGATACTCTCTGAGATCAGCTTGTAAGAGGATCATAGCGGACGACCCCTTTAACATAGGTAGTCCCATATGGGTCACAGCACTTCAGTATGTTTTTATCATGTGTTATTGTGTTATTTCCTTGACAACCCATCTGCTTCCTATATGTTGTTGTGTTGGCACGTCCCCTTATTCTGTGAGGGGATTACATATGTTTTTGTGCGGATCTGACGCTTTAAGTCCTTATGATTTCATACAAGTTCTGCTCTGATTAATAAAGTCGTCTGTCGGCGCTGCGCTGTTTACCCTTCTCCGATAATGTTCTGATGACACGCCAACGAGTGACGCGTTTAGATATACTGTCTATAGTCTGCGTCGCCCACGGGTCTGTCCTTAGTTAAATAAACCTCATACAATGCAGGAAAACATTCATTTAGAGATAATATTTTTTGGTTCAGTTATAGTCAGCAATAAATTTAAAAAACAAAACAAAAAAAAAAACGGATTTCTATATAGATAGGAAGGAGAACACAGTCTCCTGACTCATCCAAAAGCATAACCTAGAGAAAGCCCCACAGAATATAATTAAAGGGTATGTCCACCTTTTTCTTGTTTTATTCCTCCAATGTTTTTGAAAATGAAAAAAATGTATACAGCGAGTTTTCAGTTGACTTTGATTAAGAATCTTCTATTATTATGTGTCTACAGCTCCTATTTGTCTCCATGGTTACAGACTACAAACAAACCCTGTGCAGTCTGACCCTGCAGTCATATGCTCTTCCATGTTTTCCCATTAAAAGGTGTTTTGATGACCTGTCCTCAGTATTGGTCATCAATATCAGATCAGTGGAGGTCCAACTCCCAGCTACTCCCACCGAGCGCTGCGGCCTCCTCACAGCTTACCAAGCACAACGCTATCCATTGAATTGTGGCTGTGCTTGAATAGAACTGAGCTGCACCTAGGTCATGTGACCGATGAACGTGACATCACTGGTCTAGGAAGAGGCCGTGGCGCTCACTGGAACACCACAGCCCCTATAAACAAATGATCTGCCGGGTTGCTGGGAGTCAGACCCCTCACCTATATGATATTGATGACCTGTCCTGAGAATAGCTCATCAATACCAAACTCATGGAAAACCCCTTTATCCTACTGAACGTATATAAGCAAAACATAGGGGACAGATAAAAGACCGTACTTGGTTACAGACTACATGTTGTTTGTAGTCTGTCACCAAGTTGCTTTATTTATTTACTAGCTGAAGGACCCGGCTTCGCCCGGGTATATTTAATCTAACCTGTGACCTCCGCAGCAGCTAGGGTGGTGACTGTCTTCACCACAGAAAGCCAGACCTCACCGGCCATTCCCCCAAACGTGAAGCACCGCCCCCGTCCCCATGAAGCCACACCACTAAACATGAGGCCACGCCCCCTGGCTCCGTGAAGACACGGAGGAGAAGCTGTCTCAGCGTGAGCTACTGAAAGGGTGGACATCCCTGTGTCTGTCCAGGCGCTGCACTGGACGGAGGACAGGTAGCCAGAAAAATGGACTGTCCAGCCTAAAGCCGGACATCTGGTAGGGGAAACTGTACTATTCTCAATACGGTTTGCACTTAGAGAGGCAATGTGGCGTGGTAATAATCTATTTGATGTTTATAGGTAATGTGGCTGTAGTCATCCAATGTGTTCTCCATTGTGGCATGTGGTACTGTTGGTGTTAGCATTCTGTGCAGGAGGTCCGATTTTAGGCCGGACAGTTCGGCTTTCAGACTTTCTGTCCACTGTTCGGCGCAGGGCCTGGACAGACACAGGGATGTCCACCCTTTCAGTAGCTCACGCTCAGACAGCATCTCCTCTGTGTCTTCATGGAACCAGGGGGCGTGGCCTCGTGTTTAGGGGTGTGGCTTCATGGGGACCGGTGGCATGGCTTCACGTTGGGGGGAGGCTAGACATTCTGGCTTTCAGACTCCCTGTCCTCTGTCATGCGCAGGGCCTGGATGGACACAGGGATGTCCTTTTGAACAGCTCGCTCTCAGAAAGCAGCACTGTGCAGTCTGAGCATGAGCTGCAGGGAGAAAGTAACCCTCCCTCCTCCCCTGCAGCTGACAGAAGGTGATTTTTACCTTTATTTTTGCAATCCCTGTCAGCTGCAGAGTGAGAGGGGGCGTGGCCTGACCGTGTCGGGGGCGTGACTTAGTTGGACCTGGAGGTGGGGCTTTTAAGTCCTTCTTTAGAGGGTGGCCTGAATCACAGGTTGATGCCATAGTAATTTAGGAGTAAACACAGTGGTTTGCAGTAGAAGAAAACATCTTTTATTACTACTGAACGGTAAATATGTGAAATTTACATTATATGAGGTAATGATTGATGATGAATTAGTCTAAAACATAAGTTATATTTATGGTAACCGGAATACCTCTTTAACAGTCTCATCCAAAGCGCTCTGGCCCTTTAAAGTGAACTGGCTGTGTTGTCATGGAAGCCTGTTGTGTATGGAGACTGCCTGTGAGCTTCTATTGGCTGATAAGGGTCATGTGACCAGGCTTCTATTGGCTAATGCATTTTTTGGGAATATCTCAGGAACGGTACGTCCTGGAGAGCTGAAAACTGTTCTAAAACATTCCCGGACACCTGATGTACCTGTGAGCCAAATTTGGTGATTGTAGCTGCGACGGTGCAGATTCCTTTAGCGGACATACACACACACACATACACTAGGCTTTATATATTAGATTTATTTTTTACTTTTTTTTTTATTTTAGATGATTAACACTGGGAAAAAGCCCGAATGAATGCCATGTAATATCACATTTCATATGTAGTGACCGCTCCATATCAGCTGATCACTGGAAGTTAGGGTACCATGACCGGGGTGGATTCATTCTGAGATGGGATTGTCCAATTGAGACAAGTTCTGTAATTCTTTTCCTATGTAGGAGGTCCTCGGGAGTGTCTGACAACGTGAACCCCATTAGGCACAGGCGCCGATGTAAGTCATGCACTGCAGAATAGGTTGGCAACATATCATTGGAAAACTAAGTAATGACAGTCCCAAATTTGCCTAAAATCATATTACTGAGAAACTACTTTTTATTAAAGAAATACAATGGAAAAGGGGGATCTCCAGCTAGATATAGATTTTCCTTTATTGGCATGGGGGGGGGGCACAACTCCAATAATGACTCTACCACCGCTGTTATCTGCCGGCCGTTGGTGGCTAATACGTTGCCTGACGTCTCCCAGCTAGAGATGAGCGAACGTGCTCGAAACGAGCACTGTACCGCTCGGCTCCCCTGCGCTCGCATGGGCGCAGGCAGCCACTTCCGTCCTCCTCAGGAGGACGGAAGCGGCTGCCTGCGCCCATGCGAGCGCAGGGGAGCCGAGCGGTACAGTGCTCGTTTCGAGCACGTTCGCTCATCTCTACTCCCAGCACATTCTTGATGATGTTTGACAGCGGGCTACCTTATAGCAGAGGGAATCTAATAAAGACGTGAGCCGCGGATGATGAGTGTTCTTATATCACTGGAGAAAAAAAAGAATAAAAGATATTCGATTATAATAAACAAGTGAAAAGAACGTGAAAAAGTGAAATTCCTATTCGCGTATATGTGCTGGCAGCGCAGTGACAATACATGGGTCTGTTCACGCTAGCATCATGGCTTCTACTGCTTAAAGGGGTTCTCCGGGAATTAAGAAAATGAAAATACCTAAATATTACTTTATTATAAATATATTCCCAAATACCTTTCATTAGCTATATTGGTTCGTTTTGTCTAGGGAGCAATCATTAGGAGAAATAAAATGGCCGCCGTCCTATTAGTGAACGCAAAACCTGTCCTAATCACACAGCAGGACAAGTTACTTCACAACACTGAGGTAAAGAGCTGCCTCATCCTCCTCTCTGCTCTGCTTGTCAGGGATTATGATCCTGAATACGGATGTTAAGATCTTCAGCTGAATCTGTGAAGGATAGGAGTTCATGAGGAGACATAAAGTACAGAGAGGACGGACAGGACAGACTGTGGTAATGGAGACTGCATACAAGGGCTGCTGCTCATCAGCCACATCCCCATCTCCTCTCTGTACTTCATGTCTCCTAATGAGCTCCATTACTACAGAGATTCATTTTATCATCTGTATTCAGGATCATAATCCCTGACAAGCAGAGCAGAGAGGAGGATGAGGCAGCTCTTTACCTCAGTGTTGTGAAGTAACTTGTCCTGCTGTGCGATTAGGACAGGTTTTGTGTGCACTAATATGACGGCGGCCATTTTATTTCTCCTAATGATTGCTCCCCAGACAAAATGAGCCATTATAACTAATGTAAGGTATCTGGGAATATATTTATAATAAAGTAATATTTAAGTATTTTCATTTTCTTAATTCCCGGAGAACCCTTTTAAGCTGAGTTCTCACTGCAGTTATTTGATCAGTTATTTCCATCAGTTATAGTAAGCCAAAACCAGTAGTAAAACCTACTCAGAGATCAGGTATAATGATTTGATTTGCACCTGTTCTGTGTTTTTGTCCCCACACCTGGTTTTGGCTCATAATAGCTGATCGAAATAACTGACCAAAGTGGGAACTCAGCCTAACCCATGTAACTGGGAAAAAAATGGATCCTGATGGAACCCTATTGGGATAATTGTTATTTTGTTTCCTTCCCACCTTCCAAGAGCCAAAACGTTTTTTGTTTTGTTTAGTTTTTTTTTTTTCATTTTCCGTTCACATCGCCGTATGACGACTTATTTTTTTGTAGGGCAAGTTGTATTTTGCAATGGCGCCATTTTATTTATCATATTTTTTACTGAATAATGGGACAGAAATTCTTTATGGGGTGAAATTAAATAAGAAAAACACAATTCTGCCACAATAAATATTGTTCTCTTTTAATAGTTTGGTCATTTCTGGCTGCATCGATACCAATTATTTTTTTAATTTATTTTGTATTTAAAACTGGGAAAAGGGGTTACCTGAATATTTAATAAAAAAACTTTTTTCCACTGTAATTTTTAGCCTGACTGTGAGATCTGATCACTTGTACCGTAGACTGCAATAGAATACTGTTGCAGTCTGTGGGATTTCAACAGGCTTCCTGTTAAGCCTTACCACAGGCAGGGCTTAACAGTTATCTTAGTATGGAAGGCCTGGGAGCCTTCACATGACCGAGGCTGCCATAGTAACTGATTGGAACCCTGTGATTTCGCCATGGGAGCATCAGTGGGCTTGACCGCCGCATCTGTGAGGTTACATTTCCAGGAATGGAGTTATCTCTGATCCTGATCATTTCCATACACAGGTTGTAAGACAACCTGCACCTGCTGTGTATGGAGAGGGTTCAGCTATACCAGTGGGGGGGTTGGCAGGGCACTGTGCAGAGGGGATGATGCACAAAGGGGCATGTCCATTCCCAGAAAATATCTGGCTGCACACTTTGTGCACCACACTCCTCAGTCTCCAGCAGGTCAACTTTTAAATGTTGTAATATTTTTCTTATACAGAGCTCTAAATCTCTGCATAGACACAACTTAAAGGCTATGTACACCTTCGGAGGCAATATTTTTTTGAGATTGCATTTTACTCGTTTTGGGCTAAAAATCATTTTTTCAATTGGACTGTCACAGAGGGTTGACAGTTTTCTAGCAGTTTTACTTTCACTTTGCGCTGAGCATCTAATAACTCTTATCTCTAATTTACTAAGAGGACATAAACACTTATTTAAGTCACATTCTTATCAGTAAGATAAGGACTGAGCTATAATGAGTGTTTATAATGTCAGAGAGAAGAGATAAGAAGCCCGTCAGATTAGCTGGCTAACGAATAAGAAAAAAAGAAAAAAAGGAAAAGAAAAAAGGGCTCCATATTTGAAATAAAGATCAATTTAAAAATTATTTTTAGCTCAAAATGAGTACAGCAAACATTTTTTTTAAATTGCCCCCTAAGGTGTATATAGCCTTTAAAAGGCCATTCTGTTTAGGACAACTTATTCAATATCCACTGGGGTTTGACCAGTTACAAGAAAGGAGGTCCTAGTAAGCTCCTAATCTCCACCTAGTGGTGAAAGCACAGAATGCAACTCCGAATTCTAGGCCTATTTAAATTAAAGTAAACAACATGATGTTCAAGGGTGAGCGTCTGAAATCTATTTCATTATGATTTAATATATTTTTAACATGCGCTTCTTAGAACTGTGATATTTTTTCCCTTCAAGCACCTCATCCTTGTAAACAGTCAGTTAATGATTGCGTATAGGGTGGTTCTCATCCCCTCGTTGACCCCCTGGGAGATGTTTAGAATAAAAGTAATTCCTTTAAATATTATTCTAGCAGTAGATCAGAGGAGGGAATGTACAGAGCGACAAGCTGATGTTTAACAAAGGATCCTTGTGATTGTAATGGAAGGAGTCACATTTTCTAACCAGAAAAGTATGAGAGCGGCCACTGACCTTCGTAATTGCCATGTTTAGCTGAGAACCTCGCTCGGCAAAGCTCTCCTTCCTTTATAACCTATGTGAACTGCATTTCTGTAAGGACTTGAATCGCAGAATTCCTGCATGCTTCCTCTAAGGGAAGAGGGCTATTATTACTGGGACTCTGGCTGATGGTTCTCCATAAGTTTGAGTGAAAAACCAGTCTGTGTATGGCGGAAAAATACATCCTAAAATAGGGGGTGCACTCTTAGTGTAACGGAGGTACTTTGAAGGGGGAGACAGTTTTTTTGATCTCACTGTGGCAAAGGGATATGTGAAGATGTCTACTTTGCCTTTGTGTCTTTGCTTTTCCTCTGCTGGTTTCTGTAAAATGATATTTTCTATTTTCATGGGTGATGTGATGAATCAGATTTCGGCTCCCTCTTCCCCTCTCACAGCAAGCACTGCAGCTGCATCCCCTTCCTCTCCCCTCTTAATAACTTTATAACTTAAGATGGATTTGGAGATTGAGGTGGTTTCTGAAAGGCGACCCTTATGCTTCTGGAAGGTGAGGAAAATGCTACTTTCCTCTAAAAATGTTATATATTCACTGGTACTGTTGATTTATTAAAAAACAGTTCTAATGATAGTTTTGTCCAGCGGGTTCTACGAAGCCACCTTAAAGGGAGTCTGTCACCACTATATGACCATATACATGATACATGGCTCTGTAGCACACCTACGCATGAATGTAACGGTACCTTTGTTATTTTCTTTTGACTAGCAGATACAGGAAAAACGCTGTTTAATTCATATGCAAATGAGCACCCGCAAGTGCCCAGGGGAGGTGTTCAGTGAGTAGGAGCCCAGGCTGCTCTGCCTTCTTTCATGGTTACTCCTCCTTTGCCCGACCTCCTAATCCGTTGTGTCATACAAGGAGGACGGGCAAAGGCAGAGGCTGGGGAGGAGTAACCATGAAAGAAGGCGGAGCAGCCTGGGTTCCTACACACTGAACACCGCCCCTGGGCACTTGCGGGTGCTCATTTGCATATGAATTAAACAGCATTTTTTCCTGCATCTGCAAGTCTAAAGAAAATAACAAAGGTACCATTACATTCATTCGTAGGTGTGCTACAGAGTCATGTAAGTGCTGTATATGGTCATATAGTGGTGACAGACTCCCTTGAAATATATGGTACACAGCTAGTAACATAGTTTATAAGTAACATAGTTTATAAGGCCGAAAAAAGCCCTCTGTCCATCCAGTACGGCCTGTTATCCTGCAAGTTGATCCAGAGGAAGGCAAAAAACCCCTGTGAGGTAGAAGCCAATTTTCCCCACTTTATGGAAAAAATTTCTGTAGGAGAAAGTCACGGTTCTGAAGTTGCTTGGATCAGTCACTCAGGACTCCGGTCATCTGAAACTGATGTTCTGAAAATCCTGCCTCCACCGTCATCACGTCCTTTGCCAGATCAGGGCAAAAACGAATCTGCCCCAAGGAGAGATTTTTTGTTCTGGCCCCATCCACAGCAGAAGTGCATAGCCCAGTCCGGAAACCTGGTAAAGGACGCAACGTTGACAGAACCAGGATTTTCAATAGAGGAGCATGACGTCATCGGGAGTCCGATCCACACAACTTCAGAGCGGCGAGTACACTACAAACTTTCTCCAAAGTTGAGTTCTCCTTTTATTTTTTTTTGCTAATGACCATTTATATAAATAAGGATACATCCATTAAAGCTCAAACAAGACCTAATCTTCTAGCAGCTCTTCAGTCCTGCAGTAGTAATAGACGTTAGATGATGGATGTCCCTTGGCATGAATAGAAATAACTATTAAAGGCAGTCATTTATGTGTGTCTGCTGCCTGCTTGCTGCAATTTGTTCATGCTGTAAATGAATGCAGTCATTCAGTCAAAAATTGGATTTCTTTCTTCTTTTCCTAAAATTTCACTTTTATTGTTCTCGAAATAACCTTTGAAGGCAATTATTTCTTCTGTATTGATTTTATATCTCTTTGTATAGTTCCATTGCATCTCTGCTGGAGACTTTCACTGCGGGGTGGTGGTGGCGGTGGGTTTCTGAATGGTATATCTCAATTTTCATGCCTGCCTGATAGTGTTGGACAACACTGTCCTACATTCTACCTACGCCAGGGATGGCCAACCTGCGGCTCTTCAGCTGTTGCAGAACTACAACTCCCAGCATGCCTTTAAAAAAGTTATCGCTCTTAAAAAACCATGACAGAAAATTCCATGTTAGAAAATGCAGATGCCGCTCCTTCCCTTCTGAGCCCTGGTGTATCCCCAAATAACAATTTACGACCACAATTGGGGTGTTACTGTATTCAGGAGAAAATGGGGAGCAAATTGTGGGGGGGATATTCTCCTGTTATTTTTTGTGAAAAAGAAAGTTTGGGCCTAACGCACCATTTTCTTGTAAAAAAAAAAAATGTATAATATGTATATTATATAAAATGCAAAATTATAAATTGTATGAAACGCCTATAGGGTCAAGTGCTTGTTTCACCCCTTAAAAATTCCCTGGGTGGTATAGTTTATAAAATGTGGTCACTTTTTGGGGGTTTCCACTGTGGGGGTACCTCAAGGTCTCTTCAAATGCAACATGGCACCCAACAAAATCTGCCCTCCAAAAACCATATGGCACTCCTTGACTTCTGTGCCCTGCTGTGTCCCCATACAGCTGTATATGACCACATGTGGGATGTTTCTGCAAACTGCAGAATGGGGGTATGGTGGGAGTTGTAGTTTTACAACAGCTGGAGAGCCATAGGTTGGCCAGCCCTGGCCTACAACCTTCATATTGCTAGTGCTCCACAGGTAAGGCCTTAAATGTAATGGGTGTCCTTCCTTGGTCAGGGCGGGATAGGTTCCAGCCACTTATCTTTTGGCCTCAAATACAGTGTAGTAGTGAATGACTCTGAACAAGTGTTGCCTACTCATGAGTGTCCAAGTGACTTCAAGAAAAAAAAGACCTTCTAGAAAGGAGTGGACTCTCTAGTCAACCCTTTAGGTCAATCCATCAGTAACTTTGAGCCAAGGGAACCTTGGAGCCATTTGTTTTTGGGTCCCTTTACAGCTGCACCAATGGTGGTATGTCTGCCCATGTCCATGTCCATGCTAGTGTGCAGGCAGTGTGGACCAACACCAGCCAGGTAGCAGTGGGCCAGAAGAATCCATTGAATAAGCAAACAAAAGTAATATATTAATATAAAGTACTATTTGTTGGTTTATTGGCTTATTCCTAAACTCAAAAAGGGTTGTCTGCTTTGGACAATTCTTACTTGTCAGAAAGATCCCTTGACCCACCCTCCCCCCAGCGATCAGTTGTAAGTGATCCATCTACCTGCAGTGCCACCAGAGGGGAAGTGAAGCATTACACCGTGTCCATTCACATCAATAGGGTGTCTCTGAATTGCAGGACAGGACAAGTCCTCCAGGGTGAGAGGCGCGCTTTGTAGCTGCTCCCTACTCTAATCAAGAGGATCCTGAATAGATTATCATAATTGAGCCTTCCAGTGGAGATGTAGGTTGATAGAATTTTCCCTAACTTTACCTAAGATAAAAGGCCTCAACTTATGCCACTGGATCAGCAGAGTCCTACGGATAGGTTTGACGTATACCAGCTTTCCTGGTGCATATTGCAAACATAGGACTAGAGCCTAAGGCTGTCCATACTTATGAGATATCTTCTGGTCAAACACTCATCCGAACAACACTTTGATTGACAGGGCCGGGCAGTGTAAACGACACAATGCCTGGTCCTGTCAATCAAAGTGGGGAGAGTGCGGCAGTTGCAGAGAGAGCAGAACCTCTAGGTGTAATGGTAACGCCCCCGTTGCTCCTAGAGGCTCATTTGCATATATTAAATCATCCTTTTTCTCAGCAATGCGGGCACATATGACCATGGGACCAACACAGATGTCTTCAGCTGCCAAGACCACATGTAACAGGTCAGCCAGTGTCATAGGGACAAAACTGCTGACAGATGCCCTTTAAAGGGAACCTGTCACCTAAAAAATACCTTCCAAGCCGCCAGCATTACCTTAAAGTAGCCAGTAGTAGGTTTCTAAAGCTCCTTTTCTTCCTCCGGTCAGCTGTGCCAAAATCTTGAAAAATAAACTGTAATCCTCTGAATTCGCTATGTCACAGCAGAGTTTGAAGTCAAGGGGGCAGCGGCCTCCTCGCTTCAAGTCAGGATAACCACGCCCCCTTTCCCTGCACGTAAGCCTCTGATTGACAGCAAAGCTGCCTGAAGACTAGTACATCGCGATCTCTATTCCCGCGCCTGCGCATCGGCTCAATGCTCAGCGCACATCGAGGGAATAGAGACGTCGGCGCATGCGCGAGACTTCAGACGGCTTTAGTGAACTGCCTGTCAATCAGAGGCTTAGGGGCAGGGAAAGGGGGCGCGGTTATCCTGACTTGAAGCGAGGAGGCCGCTGCCCCCTTGACTTCAAACTCTGCTGTGACATAGCGAATTCAGAGGATTAAAGTTTATTTTTCAAGATTTTGGCACAGCTGACCGGAGGAAGAAAAGGAGCTTTAGAAACCTACTACTGGCTACTTTAAGGTAATGCTGGCGGCTTGGAAGGTATTTTTTAGGTGACAGGTTCCCTTTAATGTTTAACCCTTTGTGGCTTTTAAAATATAGAAAAACATTTCTAGATATTGATAGGTTGTAGATATTAATGACCTATCGTGGACATTCACTAAATTTATTGTAGATTTTAAACTCTAGAAAATAAAATATATTTTTCCGAATCATACGGTGTAACTATAAAGACAATTAGCGTCTGGAGACTGTTTTATCTTCTGAGATATGTACTTGAGGAGAAGTTTCACGGCTCCTAAGAAAAAACTGGCAGAACTGTGTGACCTCTTTTGTTTCCCTTTAATTGCGAGGTGTAATTATTGGCTCCGTCTCTTTCGGCTGTGATATGAATTATGGGAATTAAATTTCTCCGGAGTAATGTTTGATTCTTTATGAAACATCTGATCTCTTCGTGTTACATCATTTCTTTCTTCTGCTTGTCCACCGTCCTCGTCTCCAGCCGATCTCGCTCTCCTCTGGGTGCCTTTGTGTGAATCTCCTTTTCATGGCAGACCTATAAAATGACTTTGCCGATGCCAGAAAAGTACTTTAAGTCTTTTGAAGGGACGATGTCTGATGTGTCCTCGCTGAGGCTTCCATTGTCATCTCAGAAAATGGCAAATTGTTACATGTATCAACTGGAAACTCTGCGTTACACTGTATCACTCCGGCGCTCGGCGGTGGATTGCAGCTGGGGAGGTTTTGATTTAGCCTGTTTTCAGGAAAATTTGTGATGTGTAAAATAAGACACATATTATAAGTATACAGAAAAAAAATCCTTTCCTCATTGGATTTTGTTGGGGCATGCGGTGTGACCTGAGGTCATTGTGCAGGGAGGGGGAGAAGATGTGCTGTGACGATCACTTATTAAGAATAGTGAATCCTACATCATAAAGATATATCAAAGTTTTGATAGGTGGGCATCTGAGTACTGAGACCCCCAAGATCCCTAGAACGTGGAGAGCGAATGCTCGTATAGCGTGCTGTCCTCCTCGCAGCCAAGGACAGAATCGTAGACTCCTATTGAGACTGTCTCCTGCAGCAAAGAGAGCGCAATATTTCAGTGCTTCTCTCTCCTCGTTCTAGTGAGCTGTGGGGATTTGGCTAATAAACCCTCCCCGGTACACAAGTGTGTTGTTGCCAATGATTTCAGTATATGTATATATTGTATAATAATGTATTACTTGTGATTATAGTTCTAGCAATAATGAATACATGTAGTGATATGAACGGTGTTGTCATTTTTTCTGTTACAGCGGCCTGTTCATAACCATCCATGACAAAGGACATATCGCAAACATGCTGAACTCTTGGCCGGAAGAAGATATAAAGGTACATTCTGTAATATTCAACTAGGAGGCAAAATAGGAGCGGAATTATAATGGTTACATTGTTGTACATAGGAGCGGTATTATAGTAGCTATATTCTTATACATAGGAGGCAGTATTATAGTAGTTATATTCTTGTACATAGGAGGTAGTATTATAGTAGTTATATTCTTGTATATAGGAGCAGTATTATAGTAGCTATATTCTTGTACATAGAAGGCAGTATTATAGTAGTTATATTCTTATACATAGGAGGCAGTATTATAGTAGTTATATTCTTGTACATAGGAGCAGTATTATAGTAGTTATATTCTTGTACATAGGAGCAGTATTATAGTAGTTATATTCTTGTATATAGGAGCAGTATTATAGTAGTTATATTCTTGTACATAGGAGCAGTATTATAGTAGTTATATTCTTGTACATAGGAGCAGTATTATAGTAGTTATATTCTTGTACATAGGAGGCAGTATTATATAGTAGTTATATTCTTGTACATAGGAGCAGTATTATAGTAGTTATAATTCTTGTACATAGGAAGCAGTATTATAGTAGTTATATTCTTTGTACATGGGAGCAGTATTATAGTAGTTATATTTCTTGTACATAGGAGCAGTATTATAGTAGTTATATTCTTGTACATAGGAGGCAGTATTATAGTAGTTATATTCTTGTACATAGGAGCAGTATTATAGTAGTTATATTCTTGTACATAGGAGCAGTATTATAGTAGTTATATATCTTGTACATATGTATAGGAGCAGTATTATAGTAGTTATATTCTTGTACATAGGAGCAGTATTATAGTAGTTATATTCTTATTACTATATACTTGTACATAGGAGCAGTATTATAGTAGTTATATTCTTGTACATAGGAGCAGTATTATAGTAGTTATATTCTTGTACATAGGAGGCAGTATTATAGTAGTTATATTCTTGTATATAGGAGCAGTATTATAGTAGTTATATTCTTGTACATAGGAGTAGTATTATAGTAGTTATATTCTTGTATATAGGAGCAGTATTATAGTAGTTATATTCTTGTACATAGGAGGAAGTATTATAGTAGTTATATTCTTGTACATAGGAGGCAGTATTATAGTAGTTATATTCTTGTACATAGGAGCAGTATTATAGTAGTTATATTCTTGTACATGGGAGCAGTATTATAGTAGTTATATTCTTGTACATAGGAGCAGTATTATAGTAGTTATATTCTTGTACATAGGAGGCAGTATTATAGTAGTTATATTCTTGTACATAGGAGCAGTATTATAGTAGTTATATTCTTGTACATGGGAGCAGTATTATAGTAGTTATATTCTTATATATAGGAGGCAGTATTATAGTAGTTATATTCTTGTACATAGGAGCAGTATTATAGTAGTTATATTCTTATACTATATACTTGTACATAGGAGCAGTATTATAGTAGTTATATTCTTGTACATAGGAGCAGTATTATAGTAGTTATATTCTTGTACATAGGAGCAGTATTATAGTAGTTATATTCTTGTACATAGGAGGCAGTATTATAGTAGTTATATTCTTGTATATAGGAGGCAGTATTATAGTAGTTATATTCTTGTATATAGGAGGCAGTATTATAGCAGTTATATTCTTGTACATAGGAGGCAGTATTATAGTAGTTATATTCTTGTACATAGGAGGCAGTATTATAGTACTTATATTCTTGTACATAGGAGCAGTATTATAGTAGTTATATTCTTGTACATAGGAGCAGTATTATAGTAGTTATATTCTTGTACATAGGAGCAGTATTATAGTAGTTATATTCTTGCACATAGGAGCAGTATTATAGTAGTTATATTCTTGTACATAGGAGCAGTATTATAGTAGTTATATTCTTGTACATAGGAGGCAGTATTATAGTAGTTATATTCTTGTACATAGGAGGCAGTATTATAGTAGTTATATTCTTGTACATAGGAGCAGTATTATAGTGGTTATATTCTTGTACATAGCAGCAGTATTATAGTAGTTATATTCTTGTACATAGGAGCAGTATTATAGTAGTTATATTCGTGTACAGAGGGGGGCAGTATTATAGTAGTTATATTCTTGTACATAGGAGGCAGTATTATAGTAGTTCTATTCTTGTACATAGGAGCAGTATTATAGTAGTTATATTCTTGTACATAGGAGCAGTATTATAGTAGTTCTATTCTTATACATAGGAGCAGTATTATAGTAGTTATATTCTTGTACATAGGAGCAGTATTATAGTAGTTATATTCTTGTACATAGGAGCAGTATTATAGTAGTCATATTCTAGTACATAGGAGCAGTATTATAGTAGTTATATTCTTGTACATAGGAGCAGTATTATAGTAGTCATATTCTTGTACATAGGAGCAGTATTATAGTAGTTATATTCTTGTACATAGGAGGCAGTATTATAGCAGTTATATTCTTGTACATAGGAGGCAGTATTATAGTAGTTATATTCTTGTACATAGGAGGCAGTATTATAGTAGTTATATTCTTGTACATAGGAGCAGTATTATAGTAGTTATATTCTTGTACATAGGAGGCAGTATTATAGTAGCTGTATTCATAATACTCATAACACCAATTTTTATGAACAGAAATGGGCTGAGATAATTTTGCATCCCTTCCTCCACTCCTTTTAACAGATCATACAAAGTGCACTTTTGTCTCTGGAGTGACATCTCTGAATGTCACTCCCATCATGCCTCGGGACTTGTGTATTTTGTAGTAAGATGGATCAGTGACATAAAAGCTAGCAAGAAGAATTAAGAAGAATTTCAGTTTTTTTATTAAATATTATAAACAAAAAAAGTAAGGAAAAAATAGGTTTCACTCTGAAAAGAAAAGCTTCTCTGATGGCGGCTTACTGCCTGGATTAATGTGGATTGTGGCAGTTATCAGTCATAAATCTTATAATCTTCACACTCCACCATTGCAATACGTAGGCTAATTGAGTGGGGTAAGTACATCTTGTCAGGAATGAAAAGCCCATATAATCATAGTCTGCACTCTGTTTCTGGCTGCAGTTCTACCTTTCACATGAAACTTTGTGAGAGAACTTTTTTAGATTCAGTACATTATGTTTACTGATAATTGTTGAAAAGTTCATTTGTGACAACCCAGGGTCCTTAGAATATAGATGTACCCTCAGATGTCTGAATGTGAGGGCAGACTGAGTGGCCATGACCGAGGACACAGTTTTGTATGTTTGTACAGCTCTCCTGATTAGTAACATGCATAGTGATCAATTGACTTATAGGGGTTTTCCGACAATTTTTTATCCCCTGGATAGGTCATCAGTAACTGATCGGCGGGGTCTGACACCCGGTACCCAAATCCGATCAGCTGTTGCAGTGGTGCCACCAACTTCTCGCGGCCTTGCCTAGGTCATGTGACGTCACGTTCATTGGTCACATGACCTAGGCATAGCTCAGCCCCATGAAATGAATGCGGCCAAGCTGCGATACCAAGCACAGCCACTATAGAATGGATGGCGCTGTGCTTGGTGAGCTGAGATAAGGCCACGGTGCTGCTGCCAGTGCCTTCTCAAACAGCTGATCAGTGGGGGTCCCGGTGTCGGACCCCCACCGATCAGATACTCATGACCTATCCAGAGGAAGAACTACCCATATAAAAATTGTCACCCCATATAAAGAGTAAAGAACTCAGTGAAATAGTCTTCATTCTTTGAGGCAGGTCACGGGATGGGGAGGGTGAGGGGTATCTTCTTCCAGAGAAGTCAGTTGGCGTAGGAAGCCTTACAGACGATGCTCCCTGGGATTGTATCTATCTTCCAGTAGGAAGATTACTGTCTCTAGCCCTCTCTGAAAATAGGGAGACCTCCTGGCAGAATTGGCAAATCTGCCTAGTGCCGCATAAGCCTTCCAGCACTTTCCAGGGACCAGCCCTAACTGTGTTTGGTGCCGGGTTGATGCATCATGAGTAACTGCACTGGTGTCCAAACACATATGGAGAGATCACAACATGTCCCCATAAAAGGGTGTGTCAATGTAGAAAAAAATGTAAGCAACGCGCTTCATGCCCCGCGTTGTCTAACCTCCAGAACGCTACCCTTGAGAGGTTTAGGGTAAGCAATTATGGGATAAAGACAAGCCTGCAGAGACTGTGAAATGTTCTGCTTAGAAACCTTGCATCTTAACAACCTCCCAACCGTACCGTATCCAGCGGGACAGTCCCAGAGGGGGAGGTATGTCCCAGTTCCTGGCAGCTGTCCCTGCGTCCATAGGACGCAGAGACAGTTGACTCTATTATGATGAAGCAAAGCCGGCATCGGCCTGTTGCTTAATCCATCATCTCTCCCGTCCCCCCTGCAGGCTCTCTATACCTCTGGTCTGTGTGGGGGGCGGGGCAGGCTGGCAGTCAACTTTGGCCCCGCCCCCTCCATAGACCACAGCAGCCGATGTCCTGCTGCTGCTGCAGATGATGCTAAGAAGAAGGTAGTATGTGGTGTTTATTTTTTTGAGTGGCACAATGTGACTATATTACTGGGGCCACAACATATTACTGGGGGGGCACAATGTGGGCATATTGCTGGGGGCACAACATATTACGGGGGACACGATATGGGCATATTACAGGGGGCACGATATGGGCATATTACAGGGGGCACGATATGGGCATATTACAGGGGGCACAATATGAGCATATTACTGGGGGCACAGCTGGTCATATTACTGGGTACACATAACTGGGCATAAATCTGGGGGCTCAGCTGGTCATATTACTGGGGGCACATAACTGGCGGCACATAACTGGGCATATTACTGGGGGCACATAACTGGGCATATTACTGGGGCACATAACAGGGCATATTTCTTGGGACACATAACGCATATTTCTTGGGGCATATTACTGGGAAACAGCTGGGCATATTACTGGAGGTATATTACTGGGGGCACATAACTAGGTATATTACTGGGGGCACATAACTGGGGGCACATAACAGGGCATATTACTGGGGACACGTAACTGGGGAATATTGACTATGTGGAGCAGTAAGGGGACTGGGTGGGATTAGGTGTATAGTTATGTTTTGGGCGGAGTTAAAGGCGTGGCCTAGTGCTGAAAAAAATTGCCAGCGCGCCGCACAATGTGTCCATCTTTATTCATTTACAAGGTTGAGAGGTATGCTTTAGGATAGGTCATCAATATCAGATAAGCGGTATTCTACCCCCGCCCGTTTCCCGCTGATCAGCTGTTTGAAGAAGCCACAGTGCTTTGATGAGTACCACCAGTGAATGGGCCTGAGCTGCAATACCAAGCACAGCCACTATACAATGGACGGCGCTGTGTTTTGTAAGCAGTGTGGAGGCTGCAGCACTCTATATCTCGGAAGACTCCTTAAAAGAATATTGGGTGGGTGGTTTAAATGCTATGGGTTGATCAACAAATAAACTCTACCATGTCATTTCTGTCCATAGTTTCTGACCATAGTTACCTTAGCTTGATGCAGTATGCCTTGTCTGACAATGTGATGGCGGCTACCACACAGGAATATTCGGGATTTCAGAGTCTGCTCTGTCTTCTATTAGCCGCTCGTGTGTAATGCACATGAGGGACTGGTAATGGAATCCCTCTGCAGATCATTGATTTTCACTTTCCTCAGTGATTCGCGCTCCCTATAATATTATTTAGGTAATTGTCCATGCTCGGCTGTCCTCACAGTTGAATCTTCGGTGTGTTTATTGGAGCGTTCTAATGCCGAAATGACAGGCCGCTATTTTGTAAGCAGTTGGCGAGATTGCAAAATGTAAATGGTGTTTTTACTTTATACACAGAGAGGCAGATTTTTCCACTGTAGCTTTTTAGAAACCTCATATAGCACCTTGCACCATCATGCACACCCTCCTTGTAGGTTTAGCTAGGCTCCACCACTTATTCAGAAATGTTATTGTGAAGTCAAACACACAGATCCATAAAAAATCACTAGTCTATGGATCTTTTAGGATTTTAGTATTGATGGCCTATCCTCAGGATAAGCCATCTGTATCTGATCGGCGAGTGTTCCTCCGATGATCAGTTGTTTTGGGGTATCTCTGGGGCTGGAAGTCAGAGCTGGAACTACACAGCTCCATCCATTGTGTAGGACGGAGATAGTTACTGCAGCAGTGACCACCTCTGTCCACTACACAATGGACGCGGACTTCTCGTGACGGAACAGCTGATTGGCGGGGGTGCAGGGTGTCGGTATATGGGGTGTATTTTTTTTATTCAAAGGTTTGTCTGAGTTAAACAAACACTTGGACAGTCCCTGTAAGTGGGGTAAAATTAAAGGGGTTCTCCGGGAATTAAGAAACCGAAAATACTTAAATATTACTTCATGATAAATATATTCTCAAATACCTTTCATTAGTTATATTGGCTCGTTTTGTCTGGGGAGCAATAATTAGGAGAAATAACATGGCCGCAGTCCTATTAGTACACACAAAACCTGTCCTAATCACACAGCAGGACAAGTTACTTCACAGCACTGAGGTAAAGAGCTGCCTCATCCTCCTCTCTGCTCTGCTTGTCAGGGATTATGATCCTGAATACAGATGATAAGATCTTCAGATGAATCTCTGTAGGAATGGAGTTCATGAGGAGACATGAAGTACAGAGAGGACGGACAGGACAGACTGTGGTAATGGAGACTGCATACAAGTGCTGCTGCTCATTCCCCCCTCCTCCTCTCTGTACTTCATGTCTCCTCATGATCTCCATTCCTACAGAGATTTAGCTAAAGATCTTATCACCTTTATTCAGGATCATAATCCCTGACAAGCAGAGCAGAGAGGAGGATGAGGCAGCTCTTTACCTCAGTGTTGTGAAGTAACTTGTCCTGCTGTGTGATTAGGACAGGTTCTGTGTGTACGAATAGGATGGCGGACATTTTATTTCCCCCAATGATTGCTCCCCAGAAAAAAACAGCAATTATAACTAATGAAAGGTATTTGGGAAAATATTTATAATAAAGTAGTATTTAAGTATTTTCTTTTTCTTAATTCCTGGAGAACCCCTTTAAGAAAAGTGCAGCACCCCAGAAGGGAGGCGAGGATGGGAGGAGTGGTAGTGGCTACGTTTGTGGTACTAGTAGTGCTCACAGTTCATGGTGGAGGTCCTCACTCTGGAGCTCCCTGGGGCCATGCAGTGAATGGAGGGTGCGCCCTTTCTTCCCTGGATTCTTTAGGGGCTCCTGCCTGGTGGTAGTTGGGATGGCCTTGATGGTGGTGTGCAGGAGATCAGGTACAGGGCCGGAGGATGGTGGAGGCAATGACCAGGCCCAGTTTAGTGATGAACAGTCTTATTACTATGGATGATGAGAGTTGCAGTACAGATAGAAGGAACAGGCACAGTTCAAATGGATAACACAGAGCTTACTTTTACTAAAGGCTGTATACAAGCAGGAGCAATGATGGTAGCAGTAGTCCTGAGTCCCACTCTTTAAGTTCACTTTGCAATCTTCCCAATGCAACCATGGGGCGGCCCCTCTTTATGACAAACATAGGCTACTTTCACACTAGCCTTAGTACGGATCCGTACTGAATAATAAAACCTTGTGGATCCGTAATTCCAGACCTGGTTGTATTATCTTTAGCATCTTTTAAACGGATCCGGAGTAACCTCTATTGAAAGTCAATGGAGGACGGATCCGTTTACAAGTGTGTCCACACCAAACTGATCCGTCCCCATTGACTTACATTGGGGGCCATTCCGGATCCGTTTAGGTGCGGATAACTAGTACGGAGAGCAAACCGCAGCATGTTGCGGTTTGCTCTCCGGTCTGAAGACTGAACAGAATGCTTTCAGGAGCCTCCGTTCTCTTCAGTTCAGTTTTGTCCCCATTGACAATGAATGGGGACAAAACTGAAGCGTTTTATTCCGGTATTGAGCCCCTATGACAGAACTCAATACCGGAATTCCAAAACGCTAGTGTGAAAGTAACCTAAGTTCTGTTCCTTTTTCAGGTTGTTGTACCCTCTCAGGAGTTTGGCACTTGGAGGATCCTGATAAGATCTCTGCACAGGCTCATGCAGCTCCTCTCACTTTCGCAACTTAGTCTAGACTCACTGGCTGATGCAATCAGACGACCCAGCTCCTCCCTCAGAGGGGGATGGACAAGTCTTCCTCCTTCTGAGTATGACTGAGCATAACTAAGCTGCACCACCTGTATACAGCTTTTCAGATCATGTTATTTATTTGATTAATTCCATGGTGCTGTACATCTATGATGGGTTACACATATATAATATAAAACACATGTACAATGAGCATGAAACTATTAAGAGACTGGTAGAGAGGAGGAGACGACGCTGCCCACATGAGCTTACAATCTACATTCATAATATAACACAAGGCATTAACTCTTTTAGCAGCGATCTCTGTGGTCACTGCAGAAGCAGCACTGATCTTTTTTCTCCCCTGTTACTCCCCAGCGCTGAGCTCTGGTCCTCCCCACTACTGACAGCAGTGACGTACAGTACAGCCAATCGCTGGAATAGGCAGTATATGGAGCATCACTGCTGCTGCCAATCACTGGCCTCAGCAATATATAGAGTGTCACTGCTGCAACCAGCCACTTGCCTCAGCATTATATGGAACGTAACCACTGTAGCCAATTGCTGGCCTTGGAAGTATATGAAATGTCACCCCTACAGCTAATTACTGGTTCTGCAGTGTATGGAACGTCACCACTGCAGCCAAACGCTAGTCTCAGCAGTAAACGGCATGTCCCCTCTGCAGCCAATCACTGTCCTCAGCAGCAGTATACGGAACCTCACTACTGCAGCCAATCACTGTCCTCAGCAGTATATGGAACATCACCGCTGCAGCCAATCCCTGGCCTCAGCAGTATATGGAACCTCACTACTGCATGCAATCATTGGCATCAGCAGTATATGGAACCTCACTACTGCAGCCAATCACTGGTATCAGCAGTATATGGAACCTCACTACTGCAGCCAATCACTGTCCTCAGCAGTATATGGAACCTCACTACTGCAACCAATCACTGTCCTCAGCAGTATATGGAACCTCACTACTGCAGCCAATCCTTGGCCTCAGCAGTATATGGAACCTCACTATTGCAACCAATCACTGTCCTCACCAGTATATGGAACCTCACTACTGCAACCAATCCTTGGCCTCAGCAGTATATGGAACCTCACTACTGCAACCAATCACTGTCCTCAGCAGTATATGGAACCTCACTACTGCAGCCAATCACTGGCATCAGCAGCAGTATAAAGAACCTCACTACTGCAGCCAATCCCTGGCCTCAGCAGTATTTTGTGCATTTTCAATGTCAGTCTACGCAGAGTTTTGTCAGGATGGGGCTCAAAGCCATGGATCTGCATATGTGACACTCACACAAATACACATGAACACACAAGTACTTGCTGAACAGTCAGTGCCCTCATAATAAATGAGAAAAATAACAGTCCACTTAAAAAATGATGCCACGTTGTGCACCACAGTGTATTGGGCTTGGACTGGAATTATGCACTTAGTGCTATGAAGTAGGAGTATTGTACGGTATATTACATGATTTCGCATCATCTTATTGGATAATGTGTCACCGTTGTCTTTTGCAGGCAATTGTAGTGACGGATGGGGAGCGCATTCTAGGACTTGGTGACCTCGGAAGTTATGGGATGGGGATCCCCGTGGGGAAGCTGGCCCTCTATACCGCCTGCGGGGGAGTACACCCACAGCAGTGTCTGCCTGTACTGCTGGATGTTGGCACTGACAATGAGGTAAGACACCGCCATCTTCGTTCTTGCAGTTTTATTATATTGGAAGTTTTATGTGTGCACATTGTAATTTTACATTTTTATGGCTAATCATTGGTTGACAACCAATACAGTTACCATTGCAGCTTCCAAAGGGGTTGTCGCCAAATTTTTCTAAAATCCTGAATGGCGACTCTATGACCTCAAGTCGCAGTACTGGAGCAGGAGGTGCATCATGACCTACCTGATGGCAGACATGTGGTTCAGGATCTTGGGAAGGATGGGTGAGTGACAACCCCTTAGGGAGGTGTGATAAAGAGTTTACTGGTTGTCACCCAGATTTCTAACAAATGGCTAGAACCAATAACTGAAAGGCGGCTCTGCTCTATGAACACAATCGTTCAGCGTTCTGTATTCTTATTTTATGAGACGAGCCATCTACTCCTGCACAGCATCAGCTATTAAAGTGATCGATGACACCCTGGGTGATGATAGATCTGGCCGTGGAAAGACGTGGATCTGTTTTCCGTTATCTGTAATGGACCTGACAAGATCTGGTCCTTGGAGAAAAATCAGATGGGCACCAGCTCTTCTTGTACGTGATGAAATACAATGGCCTTAAAGGGGGTTTTCTAAGACCATTGCTTGGGAAAGGTCATCACTATCAGATCGGTGGGGTCTGACTGCCAGCACCACCATCGCCGATCAGCGGAGAAGGCATCAGAAACTATACAGTGGATGGAAGGTTCCAGGGGCGTAGCTAAAGGCTCATGGGCCCTGCTGCAAGAGTTCAGCTTGGGCCCACCCTACTTTGCTTTGTGGCCAGGGGTAGGGAAGCACATAGCCTTTGGGCTGCCTGGGGCAAAAATTGAAACAGCACCCCCACCCCATGACAAATTCTTGACTTAACCCGCTTGCCTGCAGCCTAGGGTTGTCACCTTTGCCACCAAAAAATACCGGCCAAGTTAATCCACGCCCAAAGGGGGGTAGGTGCTTGTGTGGGCATTAATATTGTCCTCATTAGTGCCCCCAGTAATATCAATGCCCCTATTAGTGCCCCACAGAATTAATGCAGCCCCGTTAGTGCCCTCCAGTAAGAATAATGCCCCCCATTAGTGCACCCAGTTATAATAATGCCCCCCATTAGTGCCCCCAGTTATAATAATGACCCCCATTTGTTCCTCCAGTTAGAATAATGACGCCCATTAGAGCCACCAGTTAGAATAATTACCCCCATTAGTTCCTCCAGTTAGAATAATGACCCCCATTAGTGCCACCAGTTAAAATAATGACCCCCATTAGTGCCCCCAGTTAAAATAATGACGCCCATTAGTGCCACCAGTTAGAATAATGACCCCCATTAGTTCCTCCAGTTAGAATAATGACCCCCATTAGTGCCACCAGTTAAAATAATGACCCCCATTAGTGCCCCCAGTTAAAATAATGACGCCCATTAGTGCCACCAGTTAGAATAATGACCCCCATTAGTTCCTCCAGTTAGAATAATGACCCCCATTAGTGCCACCAGTTAAAATAATGACCCCCATTAGTGCCCCCAGTTAGAATAATCCCCCCTACCCCCCCCCCCCCACCTCCATTTGTGCCTCCTTCTCTGCTTCTGGAAAAAAAAAAAGGCTCACCATTTGCTTGCGCCGCTGGGAAGGCTCCCTGCTAACTGAAAGCTCAGGACAGGACCTGCCCTCCAGCGTGATGACGTCTCGCAGGTCCCGTCCTGCACATCCAGTCAGCAGGAAGCCTTCGCAGCAGTGCGAGCAAATGGAGGAGGTAAGTTTTTGTTGTTTTTTTTAAATTAAGGCAGTGTGGGAGGTAAAGTCTGCGCTAATGAGCGCTCCGCAATGGACATGCTCATTAGCAGCCTTTATAGTAAAATACCGGCAATTAATATTGCTGGTAGAAAAAAATTACCGCCACCGACAGGGGCACTAAAATATCGGCCTTGCTGGTGAGATACCGGACACATGGCAACCCTACTGCAGCCAGACCAGCATGCACTTTCTATAATACCAGTGTCTTCTTATGTGACACAAGGGTCTTTGGGCCCCCTCAGGCTCCTAGCGACTGCTACCCCTGCACCCCCTATAGCTACGCCCCTGGGTCCATCCACTGTCTAGTTTCCAGCACCGGCATACTGTAGCTCCCGTTCACCCCAGAATGGCCACAAGATCTTCTGCTTCATCCTTCATCCTGTGATAGTTCTCAGCAGCTTCCAGAAACAGCTGAGAACTATCACAGGATGAAGCCCTAAGCAGAAGGTCCTGTGGGGGTCCTGATGTGTCGGGCCCCCACCGATCTGAAATCGATGACCTATCCTGAGGACCACATCTAAGTACAGGGAAACCCCTTTAAAGAAGCACTCCATCAAAATAATATTCTGCCCATCAACGTGTCATAGGCTTGTGTATACCTGTTTTATCAGCTGTTTTTGGGCTGTTTGGTTCCTTTTTACTCATTCCCGAGAAACTTCTATGACCTTTGTATGTAATTACATTGGAATGGAAAACCTCTAAGACGTGACAGATCCATCACTAAGAAATGCTAGCTATGATATCAGTTTTCCACATGTTCTGCACGTACCCAGAGCACTGGCCTAACACCTCACTGGCAAATCTGGTGCTGGGATAGCTCACTTTACAAGGGGAATCTACACCGAGCAATCCCTATACTGGATAATGGGAGTTATCTATCTCACTAGAACCTCATAAATCAGAGCCTGCGTGCAGACATGTATGTAAGATGATAGAACAGATGTTAAAGGAAGTAGGAAGTATCTCCACAATCATCTTAAAGAGTTTATTCCAGGATTAACCTGAAAATCAGACATTATACAGTATATGACAATACCTAACAAAGCTAAAACCAGCTCTGCACCTCACATGGATCCTCGTTCATTGATCCAATTGCTCTGCTAGATTTATTTCAAGCTATCAGCTCTGGGTGCCTATCCTTTCTCAGGGGGCATGTCCTTTCTGCTGTAGCTCTTTCTGTAACTGTCACAGTTTCTAACAGTAGATACAGCTGGTTTAAGTTGAAGGATGAAACTGAGCATGTGCGTCCACCTCCGCAAAGTGGACAGATAAAGAAAAGAACAAACAGCAGGTGGCGCTATACAGATACATTTTCTTAAATGATTCAGTACTTATACTACATTTTTATTTACCTGCAATTACTAAAATATTCAAATCTGGGTACAGTATTTTTAACGGGAGAACTCCTTTAAAGGGATTCTTCACATGAAACAATCTTCTAACATAACAACGGAAGTTGAAACTCCCTTATATGCCTCAGGCTACTTTCACACTAGCGTTTTTAAATTCCGGTATTGAGTTCCGTCATAGGGGCTCAATACCGGAAAAAAACGCTTCAGTTTTGTCCCCATTCATTGTCAATGGGGACAAAACTGAACTGAAGACAACGGAGGCTCCTGAAAGCATTCCATTCCGTCTTCAGACCGGAGAACAAATCGCAGCATGCTGCTCCAGACATCCGCACCAAGACGGATCCGGAATGACCCCCAATTCAAGTCAATGGGGACGGATCCATTTGGTGTGACACACCAGTAATCCGGATCTGTCCTCCATTGATTTGCAATGGGGGGTCATTCCGGATCCGGCTACAGAGCTAAACACATACATAAATACATACATACAGACATACACACATACATACATACATACACATACATACTCACATACTCCAGGGACGCCGGCAGCATGTCTTCACGCGCCTCCTGCGTGCAGCTATGACGTTTCCCCACTGCGCCCAGCAGAGGGCGCTGTGGGGAATCGTCATCACTGAAGACATGCTGCCGGCGTCCCTGGAGTATGTGAGTATGTATGTGTGTATGTCTTGTGCCAATGTGTGTGGTAACGTGTGGGGCCGGAGCGCTGCTCCGGCTCCACACATGTATCAGCGGCAGTACGGATCCGTCGGCACCCTTTAGGTGCCGCATCCGTGCTGCCGCTAGTGTGAAAGTAGCCTTACCCAACAAGCAAATTCTGACAGCCACCACTAGAGGAAGCATGCTCGAATATGTATGCAGTGAGCTCCCTCTAGAGGTGACCGATATATGATAAAAATCTTTTGGTCTGCAGAGTATGACAGGGAGTATACACCCAAATATATCATTTAACTCAATGAATGCACAGCAACCAGCAGGGTTGCAGTGTGAAGTATGGGGGAAAGCACCAAACACTAGTGTGCGCCTCTGTTGACACTGGAGGTGTATTTCACACTGCATTTATGCTGTGTTCATGTATGGGGGCTGTAGTCCCGGGCCTGACTGTGTGGAGGCGCAGTTCCCTTTATGTATCCTGACAAGGGGAATTTTAAGTCATTTATGATTTTTTTTTTCAGACCCTCCTGAATGACCCCTTATATATCGGACTGAAACATAAAAGGGTTCGTGGGAAGGAATACGACGAGTTGATTGATGAGTTCATGCAGGCTGTGACCAACAAGTAAGTGGAGAATACGCAATATTTCAATTTGAATTCTTTGGCGTTAAAGGTCTTCCCCCATCTGGACTATCGGTGTTGTCCGCTTCCATGGTTCTGCTCCACGGAAAAGATACAGCATGTCCTATTCTTGTCCGCAATCGCAGACAAGAATAGTCATTTTCTATTATGGTTTCGGTGATGCGCGGTTCGCAAATTGCGGAACGCACGCGACCGGTATCTGTGTTTTGCGGATCCGCAAAGCTGTGCGGCCGCCTGAATGGGCCCTTATTGTGACTTATCCGATGGCAGAACCCCTTTAACCTTTTTGAAGGTTCTCTACCCTCATAAGTGGGTTTTATATACGTGTCTATCACCATCCAATATTCTGGAATGTTTGATAACGCGTTCCTAATTAAAGGAATTTCACAGTATCATTTGAAGAGATAATTAAAGGGGTTGTCCCACGGAAAGAAAATATTCTACATTATTCAAACCGGTACCTGGATCTGAATACTATTAAAAATGTAGTATAGACACTGAGTTATTCACTGAAATCTATCTGTATAGCGCCACCTGCTGTTTGTTCTTTTCTTTATTTCTCCATCCACCTCACTGAGGTGGTCGCACATGCTCAGTTTAAATCTTCAGCTGCCTCCAGCCATATCTTCCGTTAGAAGCGGACGTTTTAGGGAGGGAGCTGCAGCAGAAAGGACACGCAGACAGGGGGCACGATGGTGCATTCACAGGTCAGCACCGTTATGGGGAAATTGGGGAATTTGCTGCATCATATTATTCACTCCGTTTCTGCATGTCCCTCTATTGGCATAGGTTTTGATAGCCGGTGAGGGGTGAAGGAAAAGGTTTTAGGAGCGCTGCCTTTTCATGACAAGATCTGGATTTCAGCAGGTCTTTAGCGTAACCTTCTGCTGTTTTTTCCATTGACTCCTGTTTCACTACCTCCTGTGCCGCTTTCCTGCGTAGGCGCTGGTTTCTATAAAACTAATGAGCGTGAACAGGAACCCAGAGCTGAGCGGAGAATCATTAGGGAGAATCTCTCTTTTTTTGTCAGCTTGGGATTTCCCAGCTCTGGATGAAATCTCTGATGTTATTTTTCCTGTTTCCAATTATGAGAACGTAATAGAAAACACATGAGGCACTGTCCAGAGATTTGCTGTATCACCACATTGTAATCGCTGACAGACGTCCCGAGACCTCATCGTCCATCTGTTATCTCGCATATTATCCCGGCCAAGGAATTCTCCTGCTCCACTGTACCAGGCTCCCGAGTATCCTGACCAGGACAGTATATAATGTATGGCTCATATATCATACGTCCATGATTGCCACAGTACACTATATAATACCTGACAACCAAATATGTATTAAAACCTTGATATGTCAGGCTATCCTAGTTTTACACCTGTTTCATATTGTGGTTAGGAGTGACCTGGGCCAGGACTGGAGATGCCCTTTAGTACAGTATAAACAGCATTTTACAGTGCGACTGTAGATATCATCTATATACAATGATTTACTTATACATACTTTACTTATCCTGTACTGATCCTGAGTTACATCCTGTATTATACTCCAGAGCTGCACTCACTATTCTGCTGGTGCAGTCACTGTGTACATACATTACTTATCCTGTACTGATCCTGAGTTACAGCCTGTATTATACTCCAGAGCTGCGCTCAATATTCTGCTGGTGCAGTCACTGTGTACATACATTACTTATCCTGTACTGATCCTGAGTTACATCCTGTATTATACTCCAGAGCTGCACTCACTATTCTGCTGGTGCAGTCACTGTGTACATACATTACATTACTTATCCTGTACTGATCCTGAGTTACATCCTGTATTATACTCCAGAGCTGCACTCACTATTCTGCTGGTGCAGTCACTGTGTACATACATTACATTACTTATCCTGTACTGATCCTGAGTTACATCCTGTATTATACTCCAGAGCTGCACTCACTATTCTGCTGGTGCAGTCACTGTGTACATACATTACATTACTTATCCTGTACTGATCCTGAGTTACATCCTGTATTATACTCCAGAGCTGCACTCACTATTCTGCTGGTGCAGTCACTGTGTACATACATTACATTACTTATCCTGTACTGATCCTGAGTTACATACTGTATTTCTTGTATTAAAATTTTAAAACATTACAAATAAATAAATAAATACAGAAAACACACCAAACACAAACCAAATATACAGGACATACACCTCAGTGCGGTGCAGACTACACCGGTCCAGCCCAACACTCGCCCCCCACAGAACACCCTCTATATACAATATATACAGTATTTACAATAAGTATAATAATTTCAATAACAATATAAATAACAATAACAGTGCACTAACCTTCCTGATCCGGTTGCACTTTACCTAAACACAACAAATATAAAACAAACTTACAAACACCCCACATACCAACACCCAATACAACACACACTTCACCCAACCCATCCTGAGTTGCATCCTGTATTATACTCCAGAGCTGCACTCACTATTCTGCTGGTGCAGTCACTGTGTACATACATTATTTATTCTGTACTGATCCTCAGTTACATACTGTATTATACTCCAGAGCTGCACTCACTATACTGCGGGTGCAGTCACTGTGTACATACATTACTTATCCTGCACTGATCCTGAGTTACATCCTGTATTATACTCCAGAGCTGCGCTCACTATTCTGCTGGTGCAGTCACTGTGTACATACATTACTTATCCTGCACTGATCCTGAGTTACATCCTGTATTATACTCCAGAGCTGTGCTCACTATTCTGCTGGTCCAGTCACTGTGTACATACATTACATTACTTATCCTGTACTGATCCTGAGTTACATCCTGTATTATACTCCAGAGCTGCACTCACTATTCTGCTGGTGCAGTCACTGTGTACATACATTACTTATCCTATACTGATCCTGAGTAACATCCTGTATTATACTCTAGAGCTGCACTCACTATTCTGCTGGTTTTTAATGGAAACAATCATCAAGCTTGTCAAGAGAATGCGTAGCAACGGGTAGTCTGTAGGCTAATGTTCAGTAGTAAAGATATAAAGCAGTTGATTGAGTGCACCTTGTAGTTTCTCCTATGAACCGTACTGCAAATAAATGGCGGGTGTATGGCCAACGGTCTGCTGGGGATGGGAGATCATGCATACCGGGCTCTTAGGACTGTTAGAGGTCCACGTGATTTTTATTAGACATTTATGGCATATGATATAAATAAGAAAACCTTACAAGACCTACCTTAGATCCATAATATCTTATAGGTTCATATTTTGGGCTCCCAAGTTATAAGGCTAGTGGGAGGAGACGCTATACATGAGTGTTGTCAAAAGTCAGAATCCTGATATATTTTATTAGTAATGTTTTTGTATGATTTTTGAAAACATTTTTTTAGTTTTTAGTATTTGTTTGGAAATTCTTAGTATTGTGTAACTCACTCTATCAATGTTATACTGAACGTCCCGATGATGACAAA
Organism: Rhinella marina; assembly: GCA_900303285.1. NCBI lineage: Eukaryota > Metazoa > Chordata > Amphibia > Anura > Bufonidae > Rhinella > Rhinella marina. Next base: position 39,303 of record ONZH01011738.1, on the reverse strand, counting down.
TATGTGAAACTTAAACCAAAGTGATCCATTATTTAAAAAAAAAAACTAACAAAAATAATGAAAAACACTCCCTGGCCATGAAGTTTGATGTACATATACAGTATGATGGATGGGTCGTTGCCGGCCCCGGGGGGGAGGGAGTTTGCTGCATTCATTCCCCATTAGTATAAGTGGAAGTAACGGGATTATCTTTTTGTTGTTTATTGATTTGCTTCGCCCCCCATTTATCATAGTCAGTGACTTGCTCGGGCCGCGTGTCCACCTATGCTCTCCATACAGCCCCACAGGGCGGGGGCAGAAGCACTTGTTTTTCTTTCTATGATTTATTGACGGGTGGCTCATCATAACAGCTGGAGGGTAACGCCCGGTGCTGACTGATGTATCCCGTCCTTAATATCAGACACATGGCAGCGCCGCAGTGCCGCCCGCCTCACAACTACACCAGCTTAGCTCAATATTGGTATCACACAAATTTCTGCAAATACCGGTAATTCATATTTTTATTCCTCTGTAATGTTATTACAAGAAAGCTTTCCAGTCTTGTAACTTTATTACACAGGAGATTTTATTGGCTTTTTATACTTTTTTTTTTTTTTACTTTTTAATATTGAGGTTGTATTTTATAGATATAAATGACCTGTGTATGGTAAAAAATTTAACACCTAGAAGGGGAGGCAGATTCTGTACTTATTTCCTAGTTTCTTCTCAGTAATGCAGATGTTGTCACCTAACTTTCCTGGTATCCAGAATAATATAGTGGTGGATATAGCATCAGAACTCGCAAGCCACCATAATAAAGTTTTCCCCACCCCCTTTCAGATAGGAGGCAGTATTATATAAGTTATATTCTTGTACATAGAAGCAGTATTATAGTAGTTATATTCTTGTACATAGGAGCAGTATTATAGTAGTTATATTCTTGTATATAGGTGACAGTATTATAGCAGTTATATTCTTGTACATAGGTGACAGTATTATAGTAGTTATATTCTTGTACATAGGAGCAGTATTATAGTAGTTATATTCTTGTATATAGGTGACAGTATTATAGCAGTTATATTCTTGTACATAGGTGACAGTATTATAGCAGTTATATTCTTGTACATAGGTGACAGTATTATAGTAGTTATATTCTTGTACATAGGAGCAGTATTATAGTAGTTATATTCTTGTACATAGGAGCAGTATTATAGTAGTTATATTCTTGTACATAAGAGCAGTATTATAGTAGTTATATTCTTGTATATAGGTGACAGTATTATAGCAGTTATATTCTTGTACATAGGTGACAGTATTATAGTAGTTATATTCTTGTACATAGGAACAGTATTATAGTAGTTATATTCTTGTATATAGGTGACAGTATTATAGTAGTTATATTCTTGTACATAGAAGCAGTATTATAGTAGTTATATTCTTGTACACAGGAGGCAGTATTATAGCAGTTATATTCTTGTACATAGGTAGCAGTATTATAGTAGTTATATTCTTGTACATAGGAGCAGTATTATAGTAGTTATATTCTTGTACATAGGAGCAGTATTATAGTAGTTCTATTCTTGTACATAGGAGGCAGTATTATAGTAGTTATATTCTTGTATATAGGTGACAGTATTAAAGCAGTTATATTCTTGTACATAGGAGCAGTATTATAGTAGTTATATTCTTGTACATAGGAGCAGTATTATAGCAGTTATATTCTTGTACATAGGAGCAGTATTATAGTGGTTATACTCTTGTACATAGGAGGCAGTATTATAGTAGTTATATTCTTGTACATAGGAGGCAGTATTATAGTAGTTATATTCTTGTACATAGGAGCAGTATTATAGTAGTTATATTCTTGTACATAGGAGCAGTATTATAGTAGTTATATTCTTGTACATAGGAGGCAGTATTATAGTAGTTATATTCTTGTACATAGGAGCAGTATTATAGTAGTTATATTCTTGTACATAGGAGGCAGTATTATAGTAGTTATATTCTTGTACATAGGAGGCAGTATTATAGTAGTTCTATTCTTGTACATAGGAGCAGTATTATAGTAGTTATATTCTTGTACATAGGAGCAGTATTATAGTGGTTATATTCTTGTACATAGGAGCAGTATTATAGTAGTTATATTCTTGTACATAGGAGCAGTATTATAGTAGTTATATTCTTGTACATAGGAGCAGTATTATAGTAGTTATCTTCTTGTACATAGGAGGCAGTATTATAATATATATATATTCTTGTGCATAGGACGCCATATTCTAGTACTTATATCCCAGGGGGCAGTATTATAGTATTTAGCACTGATGTAATAATAATTATAAAGAAAGACGAGGAATGTTCCGACAATTATTTTGAAGCCAGAGAAATGTGAGATGTAAATATAAGCTTCTTTGTAACCTGGGAATGATTATTGTACGGTTTACATTGATATCAGCTATATCTGGCATTGCTTCACAGTCTTTTACATTTGACATCTAAAAGTCTGTGACACGTGATCATTATCAGACTTTGTGACCTTGGCTTAGCGGTTATAAAGTATTCTTATGTTAGAGATTAATTCATATCATCTGGGTCCTCAAGAATATAAACATCATTTTTCATTAGGATTTCTTTGACTTGACACCAATTGCCCTTTCACCGCCATTGCTCTATCTTCTACATAACGGCATGATTTATTTTACATAATCGTGATGTCAATAGTACATCACAAGCTGAAATCTCAGTATTATTTGCAGGTGTAGATCTAATTCTCTGAGATCTACAAAACCATTTCATTGCTGATTATACTCAGGGGAAATGTCATAGCACATTGGTACATTCCAACAGCAATTGGAAAATCTGGATCTAGTAAGACCCTGAATGTCTTTGCTTCAGTTCACCCTATAGGCAGTAAAAGTATTTAGATATAAGGTTTAAAATAACCTAATTCAATATACGACTGTATATATTTTGCTGTCCCCATATTGCAGATCAGCAAAATATGGATATATTCTGTGTTGCATCCACATTTTATGCACACTCATTGACTGTTATGGGTTTGTGGTCCGCGTTTTGCAGCTAAGTATAAGACATGTGCGACGTGCCGATCGTGTCCCAGGTCTATAGGAATTCCGAGTGGTGTGGTGCGACCTTAGTCTCTTTGCGTGTCACAGTGTTCCTACCTGGATACAGTCGTTCCCCAGGGTTAGGCTCCGAAGCAATAAAGGGGGATAGTTGAGATAAGAGATAGAGAATAAATCGAGCCCAGACCTTGATAAAGTTCAACAGCTTTACTTGAATCAATTTTTATACAGACAATATTCAGGCTTTCTCTTGGTTCCAGCAGGCTTTGGCATAAACTGGTAGGCAAACTTGCTAACTCTGCTTTCCCTCTCTGCTGTGCTAATCTCGGCTTGGGTCTGGTCACTGGACTTTCGGTCGGCTCCAGTATCGCTGGATTGGGGTGCCTTTGGCTGTTGCCCCCCTCCTGACACTCAGTTAGTAAATTAGCAAGAAGTCAGGGTGCTCTATGAGCTAGTTCCCTCTGGAGAGACTTCTGCTGCAACCAGAGAACTTTTTCCCCTTGCTGCTACATCTTTCATGTCTTCTCCTATCAAGTGTAAACTGGAATAAACTGCAAACTACAACCTTCTCCTTCTGGTAGGAAGCAGGACAAGCCCGCTTCTTTCCAAAAGGGTGAGAATGGAATACTAAGTTCCATTCTATCTAAAGATAGCTCTGCCATACACGATGCCACCTGCTGGTGAACCAGGCATATTACATGAACATAACAGTTATGCCCCTTTCACACGAGCGGGAGACTCGCATGTCTCCCGCAACGCATCTACAGGGCTGGACTCGGCACTGACAGGGATCGCATATAATGCTCTGCGATCCCTGTCCGTGCCGAGTCCAGCCCTGTAGATGCGTTGCGGGAGACATGCGAGTCTCCCGCTCGTGTGAAAGGGGCATTATATAGCAAGATTATAAATCCACAGTGTAGGACCTGGAAATAAATACACAGATGGCATTAATGTAAGACCATTAGAGACAGTAGCATGGTGAAGAAATGGTAATCCAATCTGGGGCTTTACACATGTTCTATCATTTTTGTGGAATGGACATAGGGATGCAGAAAACACATGGATGATCTGCATGCTTTCCGCACTCGTATGTCTGTTTTGTAAAAAGAATCTATCTGCATAATGTGGACCACAGACTGACTGAAGTCAATAGGTCTGCAAAAAGATGCAGACTGAACACTGAAAACATCTGTATAGAATTGCAAAAGTGTGGCACTCTTTTGGAAACAAGCAGTCATTTTTTTGTAATCCTGGATAATTCCTTTAAATAGGTCCTCATCTAGCCTCCAGACACTCTAGCCCTGGCATCCCCAAACCGCGGCCCTCCAGATGTTGCAAAACTACAACTCCCAGCATGCCCGGACGGCCTACAGCTATCAGCCTACAGCAGGGCATGGTGGGAGTTTTACAACAGCTGGAGGGCCGCAGTTTGGGGATGTCTGCTCTAGCCCAACAGTGAAGTGCCTTCATTTTGACCAGCATGGGTGTCTTCCTGAGGTCCTCCACCTACTGGTTGCATAAATGAAGCCAAGAAGGTCCCTTAATGGAAACTGGGGGATTTATAGTGTCCCCAACTCCCGATCCTTACGACCTTCCACACCAGTTTACCGCCAAGTCTGCAGCTCATTTCAATGCCCTTTTGTATTATGTCCTCAACCCTAACCCTCGAAAAGTGAGACGCAGACTACTGGGCATGAGTGATGTTATGGATTTGGAATCATGACGATTATCGGGACATCACTGGTGTTGACAACCATTTCCATTCTCTGAGTGCAGCCCTCCATGTGTCATTCTGCCATGGCACCAGCAAAGCCTATAGATCAGTAGGACTCAAAAAGTTGCAAAACCCCTAACAGAACTCTTACCGGAAATAGCAGCCATCCTGGTGTTTCTACTAATCGATCTAGCTAAGAAACGTCCATTTTGATGCCTTCTCATTCAAGATATAGGCGTGAAATCCAAGACTGTCTCCGACAATATGCAGACCCCTGTTCTCACGGAACAAAACATCTGAGGAGATGCAGACAATACACGGGGTGTCGGAGCTGACCTCATCCTCACTTGGGAATAAAAGCTGTCGCCATGTTTGCCGGAATGACATAACACCTCGTTTCTGTATACAAAAGTCCCCATTAATACCAGAAGACTGATTCAACCCAGATCTAGGACACCTGTCTACAAGAGCGGAGGTGCTGTCAATGGAGCGCTTCATGGGGAGGGTCACTATCTCAAAGAAGCCCTCAAGGGTCTGTATCGGTTTTCGGTTATTAAGCCTCCCATGTGTCCACATCACGTTACAGTAGACATAAAGGAGGAGGATGAATGACAGCACTGTCTATAACATTGCCTGCAGCCAAAAGAAGAATCCCCCGGATCAGTCCTTTCAGCTGAGTTGACATTCGGAGCAGCACTGAATGTTCGGTTGTGCTCGGAGTCATTGTGTCACAGCTATTTTTGTATTTCTTCTCTTTTCTGTAAAGCATTATTGGATTATCTGCTGCCGATAAAGTCTTCACCCCCTTGAGGACTAGAATGAGTGATAAGCAGGGTCTAGGTCTTGATGGGTTTATCTGTATACACGGTGAAGGTTCAGGTCTATACATAGACACTTGGAGATGAGTAAAAGGTATAACTAGCAAGTTGTGTGGGTCTCTGTCAATTCTGCCATAGTGGCCCCGTAAAATGAAAGGGGAGCCGAATTTGCACTGCCAGGAGCGGATTGGGAACTTAAAGTGGCCCTGGAAAAAATACTAAAAGTGGCCCTGTTTTGTAGTTGAGTCCGAACTGATGGAGGGCAGGGCCAGCATTACCATATTGTGGCACATTATACCGCCCCAACAGAACCACATACCACAGTCCATCACAAAATACTGCCAGCAGCACAAAATACATCACCAAAAACATCCACTGGCCGGCCGTGAGGAGGGCTCAGGCTGCCCCCTGGTTATCGGCCCACCGGGAAATTTCCCTGTAAGGTCTATGGCCAATCCGCCCCTGTGTACTGCCCTATAACAGCAACCTTTAAGCTCCCATAATAACATCATCTACGTGCCCCCTAATTTTGACACCAGGATTGCAACCTTAAAAATGACCGTCATAGGGCCTCTATAAGAGTGACAATCATGGTACACACAAAAATAAACATGATGGAGACTGTTCTAAAAAAGAAGATAATTGACCACCTAACAACAAACAACTTGATGGACCCAAACCAGCATGGCTTTACTGAGGGCCGCTCATGTCAGACTAATCTCATTGATTTCTTTGACTATGTAACTAAAGTGCTGGATGAAGGTGGTGCTGTGGATATCGCCTACCTGGATTTCAGTAAAGCTTTCGATACGGTTCCCCATAAAGAGCTGATAGAGAAGTTATCAAAAATTGGACTTAACCCCTGGATAGGTCAGTGGATCTGCAGTTGGCTGAAGGACAGATACCAGAGGGTTGTTGTTAATGGAGTGTATTCTGAGGAGAGGCTGGTTACAAGTGGGGGCCACAAGGATCTGTTCTGGGTCCTGTTCTGTGTAACATGTTTGTAAGTGACATAAGGGGCGGCTTGGTAGGGAAGGTTTGCTTGTTTGCTGATGACACAAAAGTGTGTAATAGGGTTGATGTTCCAGGAGGTGTCTGTAATATGGAGAATGATTTATCTTTATTAGATAAGTGGTCAAAACTATGGAAACTTCAGTTCAATGTTTCCAAATGTAAAATAATGCACTTGGGGAGAAGAAATCCTCTATCTGAGTATCGTATTGGCAGTTCTGTGCTAACAAAGACCTCAGAAGAGAAGGATTTGGGGGTAGTCATCTCTGACCGCCTCAAAATGAGTAACCAATGCAGCCAGGCAGTAGGGAAAGCAAATCGTATGCTTGGCTGCATAGCTAGAGGTATAACAAGCAGAAAGAGGGAGATTGTGATCCCTCTGTATAGAGCTCTAGTGAGACCACATCTGGAATACTGTGTTCAATTCTGGAGACCTCACCTGCAAAGGGATATTGCTAAAATAGAACGGGTCCAAAGAAGAGCTACAAAAATGGTAGAAGGTCTAAAGCATAGAACTTATCAAGAAAGACTCAGAGATCTTAATATGTATAGTCTGGAGGAAAGAAGAGAAAGGGGGGACATGATTGAAACCTTTAAATATGTTAAAGGACTGGATAAAGTTCAGGAGGGAAGGGTTATTAATAAGAAACTGAACACAAGAACACGGGGGCACAATCTGAGGTTAGTTGGGGGACAAATCAAGAACAACATTAGAGAATATTACTTCACTGAAAGAGTAGTAGAAGCTTGGAACAGACTTCCAGCAGAGGTGGTTGATAAATCCACAGTAACTGAATTTAAACATGCCTGGGATAAACATGTATCTATCCTAAGATAACAATAAAGGAATAATAAAAGGGCGACTAGATGGACCAGGTGGGCTTTTTCTGCCGTCAATCTTCTCTGTTTCTACAGTAACATCATTTTCTGGGAAATTTTTTTTTTATTTGGAAATGCTTATTATCCCCCAAAAATATGGAGCATATCATCAGAAGGTGTTTTCTGGGACTCCTTTATTGATGATCTATTTTGAGGGTCGGTAGGGTTTCTGACTCCCTGCACGACGGCAACCTATCAGCTGTGCGGCCTCCTCATAGCATACCAAGCACAGCGCTGTCCATTGTATAGTGGCTGTGCTTGGTATTGCAGGTCAAGCCCATTCATTTGAATGGGACTGGGCTGCACACTGCCCATGTGATTGATCAACGAAATGTCACTGGCCTAGGAAGAGGCCGCAGCACTCGCCAGAGCCCCATGCCCTCTTCAAACAGTTGATCAGCAGTGATCAGACCCCCACCGATCAGATATTGATATATCCTGAGGGTAGGTCATCAATATATGAACCTCTTTAAAGGGGCTGCAAAGGATAGGCCATCTGTGTCTGATTGACATGGGTCCAACATTCTGCCCCCTGCTGATCCAGTGTGGATGGAGCTGGTTACTGCAATTCAATTGGAGCAGCGATGCCGTAACCATGACACAGTGGGTGGAGCTGTGTAGTGCTGGAACTATGGCAGAAGAGCCGATCGGCGAGGGTACAGGGTGTCCTGAGGATAGGCCATCACGTGAAAATTCTGGACAGCTCCTTTAAGATTATGCTGTAACTATAAGAGCTAAAGAGATTGCAGTCACAACCAAGCCTGTGGGAGCACAAAAGGTTCCTCTCCCCTATAGGAGGAGACCAGTATTGTAAATAATGCACCATATTTGGGGCCCTGTTACAGATTGGCATTGGGGCACAGGAACTTTGTTTTGGTCATAAATTGGTAATTTCTTCAAAATTATGTTCTGCTAATCTGTTGACCTGTGTCAAGAAGTCTAAAGCCAGCCATAGTCATGAGGTCATGGTTGACCACATTGTGGCCAATCAGTTGTCTGTGGAATCGTTTATATGATTGATCCCACCAGTAACATAGCCATATCCTTGAGCAAAACTGCAAATGATCAATGGATTTTGGCTACTCATGCCATATATATGTAGTATTCTGGAGACCCAACCCCCTTATTAAGTTTAATAGGTTTTGCATCAAAGAGAGAGACCCTTTTGGTAAGTGATTGGCTCCAAAAACAGCAAAATGTTTTTTTTTTCTCCTAGACCTTTGGGGCCCACTATGGTATTAGAGCCTGGGCTTACCGGAGGATCTTCTTGTACTCTGTTAAGCCAGTCCAAGCCTTTTGACCAGTTTACAAAAAATTGGCACTCCATATGCTCAACTCTAAAAGTTTGTATGAGATTAGAAAAAAAAAAATTTTTCCAGGAGCAGCGCCCCTCTTGTTCATAGGCTGTGTTTTGGGATAGCAGCTCAGCCACATTCACTTTATTGGAGCTGAGCTGCTATACCAGATGCATCCAATGGACATGAGTGTCGCTGTGTCAGGATAAAATTCAGCACAATGACCCCCACTCCACATTTGCGATCTATGTAAATAGTGCCTATATTTCTTTTACAGATACGGAATGAATTGCTTGATCCAGTTTGAAGATTTTGCAAACTCCAATGCCTTCCGGCTGCTCAACAAATACCGCAATAAGTATTGCACCTTCAATGATGATATTCAAGGTAAGAAGAAGATTCTTTAAGAATTCAGACTGGAAAACATATGACATATTACTGTAAGGGGCGGAGTTGTGACAACCTCATTCATGTTAGTATTTGTCACCGTTAATAAGTGTAACAATGTGACCAACTGTGGCGGACCCTGTTAGGAGGGCATTATGGTGGACCCTGTTAGCAGATATGTACTGTGGCAGACCCTGTTAGGAGATATGCACTGTGGCAGACCATGTTAGGAGGTATGTACTGTGGCAGACCATGTTAGGAGGTATGTACTGTGGCGGACCCTGTTAGGAGGTATGTACTGTGGCAGACCCTGTTAGGAGGTATGTACTGTGGCGGACCCTGTTAGGAGGTATGTACTGTGGCGGACCCTGTTAGGAGATATGTACTGTGGCGGACCCTGTTAGGAGATATGTACTGTGGCAGACCCTGTTAGGAGGTATGTACTGTGGTGGACCCTGTTCGGAGGTATGTACTGTGGCAGACCCTGTTAGGTGGTATGTACTGTGGCGAACAATGTTAGGAGGTATGTACTGTGGCGGACCATCTTAGGACATATGTACTGTGGTGAACCCTTTTAGGAGGTATGTAATGTGACAGACCCCATTAGGAGATATGCACTGTGGTGGACCCCTTTAGGAGGTATGTACTGTGACAGACCCTGTTAGGAGATATGTACTGTGGCGGACCCTGTTAGGAGGTATGTACTGTGGTGGACACTGTTAGGAGGTATGTACTGTGGTGGACACTGTTAGGAGGTATGTACTGTGGTGAACCCTTTAGGAGGTATGTACTGTGGTGGACCCCTTTAGGAGGTATGTACTGTGGTGGACCCTGTTAGGAGATATGTACTGTGGTGGACCCTGTTAGGAGGTATGTACTGTGGTGGACACTGTTAGGAGGTATGTACTGTGGTGGACACTGTTAGGAGGTATGTACTGTGGTGGACACTGTTTAGGAGGTATGTACTGTGGTGGACACTGTTAGGAGGTATGTATAGTGGTGGACACTGTTAGGAGGTATGTACTGTGGCGGACCCCTTTAGGAGGAATGTACTGTGGCAAACATTTTTAGGAGGTATGTACTGAGGCTGACCATGTTAGGAGGTATGTACTGAGGCTGACCATGTTAGGAGGTATGTACTGAGGCTGACCATGTTAGGAGGTATGTACTGAGGCTGACCATGTTAGGAGGTATGTACTGTGGCGAACACTGTTAGGAGGTATGTACTGTGACAGACCCTGTTAGGAGGTATGTACTGTGACAGACCCTGTTAGGAGGTATGTACTGTGACAGACCCTGTTAGGAGGTATGTACTGTGACAGACCCTGTTAGGAGGTTTTTACTGTGGCAGACACTGTTAGGAGGTATGTACTGTGGCAGACACTGTTAGGAGGTATGTACTGTGGCGAGCCATGTTAGGAGGTGTGTACTGTGACAGACCCTGTTAGGAGGTATGTACTGTGACAGACCCTGTTAGGAGGTATGTACTGTGACAGACCCTGTTAGGAGGTATGTACTGTGACAGACCCTGTTAGGAGGTATGTACTGAGGCAGACACTGTTAGGAGGTATGTACTGTGACAGACCCTGTTAGGAGGTATGTACTGAGGCTGACCATGTTAGGAGGTATGTACTGTGGCGAACACTGTTAGGAGGTATGTACTGTGGAGTACACTGTGAGGAGGGTACTTTGGCAAACACTGATGGGGAGTATGTACTACACCTGACACTGATGGGTTATTTATTGGGGATGACACTGTGGGAGGTATATACTGGACCTGGCACTGTTGGGGGGGTATGTTGGTTTGCACTTATAGGCTCACGCCTACTGTTTGTCACTGTTATTGATGCACCATGGTTGTCATTATAATACAGCCGCCTGGGCTGGTACTACTATGGTGACATTGAAAATTAAAAACTTTTGCCAAGGTTGATATGAATATAAGGATGCGGTATGCTGTCACCATTGTAGACATAATGTTGGGAATGAGTATCCTCTATCGTCTATGAGATTTACACTGAGGTATCTGCTGTAATTAGATACGGGCGGTGATGGAAGACTGTCACTCTCTGCTCCTGACAGGCCAGATGGGAAACACTTCAGCTTTGCTATTAAGAGATTTGTACTCTACTGCCTCCCTCTGGCAGGCTCGGTAACACAGTGAGCCCATGCAGAAGACCAACATGTAGCACTTTGACCCATCTGGGCTTCTGCATCTGCCTAGGTTGTCACTCCAAGCAACACTCAGAGCTTAGAGTCAGGTTTTAACTTTCCCTTAACGAGGATCCTGGTTTTAGGGGAAAGAAGAATTTGGTGGCTACCCCACACCTCCTGCCAAGAGAAACACCCATAAGGACCTCACACCCCTAGGAAGTCCTTGGGACAAACAAATATGGATGTATGTCTGTTGTCCCTAGAAAGTATGGGGACTTGTGGTTTGCCGAATTAGGGACAGATGGAGGATCTGGTCAAAAGTAAAATTCCATCGCCGATGACATGACTAAAATAAAACATCTCTGTCATCACCGATCCAATAATCTGCTATAAAATCTCATTACAACATTACAGAAACATGCATCCAATTTAACCATTGGTATAATATGCAAGTAATTAAGAATGAATTAACACGAAGAAGCTGAGACTAGCATGATATTAATTACCAGTTGCCAGCGCCAAAGAAAAACCTCATCGTTCTATTATGTCCTCTTGTTCCTAAGTTTTCATTTCCTGCCACATCTGTTCATACAGTTTGATAGAAAGGAAGCAGAAATATGCAGAGATGTTATCATTCCGTATTAACAACAACGCCAGTAAGAGACCTGTAAAGCCGTGGATGTCAAAGGGAACATAGGATGAGAGCTGGGAGCATAGAAATCACACAAAGGATGGCTGCAGATGTTCCGTCTACACATCATCCAGAGGATCGCATGTCAAAATATCTCGCCTGAAAAACACAAGCCAAGGAAATGAACTGAATATATTATGTTCCCTTCTGCCTGGTTTTCTCTTATAAATTGGCCCGTTTTTACATATTCGAGTCGAATTCCCATAATGTGAATATTTTCAAGATGAAAATTTCAGCTGCTGATGATTTGTTCTTCTTTGTAAACCTATTGGGATTGTGATATTCGTGGAGGTGGATCAAGTATGTGTCCCGTTGTCCCGTTTCACGTTCTCTGTGATGGCATTTAGAACTTTATTTAGCCCACTCACATTTTCCCACAATTCCCTCTCTTGAATATTATGTGAGACTCCCTCCACCATTTCCCTTGAGTCCACCTTGGGGAGATCCAGTTGGTAGGTACTCAACCAAACCTCAAAGTTATGATCATACATCGTGCAGCTGTTACGACATTCTGTCATAGAGGTGGGCCTCCAACTTGGGACCCCCCACTGGCTAGCCACCCATGTCCTACCTAGACACCCACTTATCTTTAATGGCCATTGTTTAATCTCAGAAAGTACTGGTTCTCCTTGTGAAAACCCAACTGGTAGGTGCTCTGTACTCATGAGAAGTGACTGTTCTGGCACGGCACTGTCTACATATTGGTGCCTCTGGTTTAATGATACCCCAAGTCATGTTTCAAAGCTCTTTAAGGGTTGTCCAACCAGAATGGAGTAAAGAAACTCAAAATTGATACTTGCCTCATTGATCCCTATGCCCATCCTGCCCTAATGGTTCTGGGTTACTTTGGCTCGGTACTTCCTGGTCAGTCTTGACAAACAGGAAATAACCATTCAGCCAATCATGAGCAGAGGCAGATCACCCTGACTTACTGAGTAGCCATCTATAGGTGGCACTAGAGAGACGGCTCTCCTCCAGAAGGAAGAAAACCATTTGCTTACTCCTGATTATCTAGTATCTTGGCCATAGTAACATAGTTTATAAGGTCGAAAAAAGCCCTCTGTCCATCCAGTTCGGACTGTTATCCTGCAAGTTGATCCAGAGGAAGGCAAAAAACCCCTGTGACATAGAAGCAAATTTTTATCACTTTAGGCGAAAAAAAATTCCTTCCGACTCCAATCAGGCATCAGAATAACTCCCTGGATCAACGACCCGTCTCTAGTGACTATAACCTGTAATATTATTACCTCCAGAAATACATCCAGGCCTCTCTTGAACTCTTTTAGTGAACTTACCATCACCACCTCCTCGGGCAGAGAGTTCCATAGTCTCACTGCTCTTACCGTAAAGAATCCTCTTCTATGTTTGTGTACAAACCTTCTTTCCTCCAGACACAGAGGATGTCCCCTCGTCACAGTCACAGTCCTGGGGATAAATAGATCGTGGGAGAGATCTCTGTACTGACCCCTGATATATTTATACATAGTTATTAGATCTCCCCTCAGTCGTCTTTTTTCTAAAGTGAATAACCCTAATTTTGATAATCTTTCTGGGTCCTGTAGTCCACCCATTCCAGTTATTACTTTAGTTGCCCTCCTCTGAACCCTCTCCAGCTCTGCTATGTCTGCCTTGTTCACAGGAGCCCAGAACTGTACACAGTACTCCATGTGTGGTCTGACTAGTGATGTGTAAAGTGGCAGGACTATGTTCTCATCACCAGCATCTATGCCCCTTTTGATGCAGCCCATTATCTTATTGACCTTGGCAGCAGCTGTCTGACACTGGTTTCTGCAGCTTAGTTTGCTGTTCACTAAAATTCCTAGATCCTTTTCCATCTATCTCTTTCTCCTAATTTCTCCTTCTAGCCCATTCTGTCATTTGACAGCCATTTTCCCCAGTGCCACCATAACATACCACAGGGTTTCAATACATTTTCAGATGATCTTGTGCAGACTATCCACACTTATCCATAATCAACTCTAAGCCCAATCTTCTCATCGGGACAAACAAAATGGCATTGAGTGTGGCTAACGTATCTGATCTCCCTTTTCCATCTGATTATTTCTCTTCGTTCTTCATTGCTCTTAATTCCACCCATTCTTCCAGAATTCCTAGCTTTTAGTCCTTGAACGTTATGTCCTCTTGCCGTATCTCTAGTATGATCTACAGTTGTCAATCTTGATGAGAGATCATGGACAGGGCATACTGTGGAAACTTGACTCCTTGTCCAGTCTCATACGACTTGATTGTCCTTCCCAGAATCTAGGTCAACAGCAAATATTGTGGGAAGTTACTTTTAACTTTATCTCACTAGAGCCTCCATTATTTTAAATCTCATATTAAACGTTATTTTTAAAACTTTTCTTAGCTTAAATATACACTTCTTAGTGTTTCTTCGGCGTAATCCTTGCCAAGATAAACCTAGACAGGTCTAACACAATCTGTACATATTTATTTTGGTTCCTACACAAGACTTGTGTATTTGCTGAATTCCGAAGGGATTTATAATCGTATTTTTATCTTATATTTTTATAAGCAGTGATCCCTGACAGATAATTCTGTGAAGTGCTCCTGATGTGCTGATGTGATATCTAGAATAAATGAGAGTTTAGGGAGGGAAATCAAATAGGCTACGATGTGGGGTGTATACTTTCAAAAACTTTACTGACGGGGGGGATTCTTAGAAATCATTCAAATGTAACCTTTATTAAATATCACGATTTACTAAAGTGAATGAATTAAAACAAGAACGTAGAAGCCGCAATCTAAATTCTGAATTTACCTAAACTTTTTGGAATGGTGGAATAAACCGAAGCACTGACAAAAAAACCTAGCAACCATGGGGAGAACATACAAACTTTTTGCAAATGGTGCACGTGGTTAGTTCCAAGCGCAGGACCCCAGTTCTGCCAGATCACAGTGCTAACCACTGGCCACCATACTGTCATTCCTAGAATGACTGCCTTGCCCTAGTCAAGAGGGCTAGGCTTCATGATCTGTATGTCCTACAGCTGGAAGAGCAGAACAGGGGAGGCTCCTGCTGCAGCCAGCTGTCTTACAGTCAAAAACAAGACAGTGATGAGGACGGGAGATACCTGGGCTCACAGATTTTTTTTCCCCTGTATTTTTACGTAATGTGAGAGATGCAAATAAGCTCTTAACAAGCTCTGCTTCTAATGCCACCAGATGTAAGGCAGCTCTCCTGTAAGTCAGTGTTCAGCTCTTTAAATAAGCCTTGAGACATGACTCGGATATTAAATAAGCCAGCATCTCATCTGCAGACAGCTGTTTCTGGGTGATTGCCCATCATCAGTGCAGAGCAGAGAGTACTGGGTTAACTGGGTAGGAGGCCTGTCAGGGTTTGGGGGGTACAATCTCTCCTTGGTGAGAGAGCGCCTTAATTGGCATGAGGAGACTTATAGGCCATTCATGCTCCTCTGGAATTCTGGGAGGAAAGGGATGCAAATGAGCTCTTATCAAGCTCTGACTCTAATACCCCCAGATGTAAGGCAGCTATCCTGTAAGTCAATGTTCAACCGTTTAAATAAGCCTTGAGACATGACTTGGATATTAAATAAGCCAGTATCTCTTCTGCAGACAGCTGTTTCGGGGTGATTGCCCCTCATCAGTGCAGAGCAGAGAGTACTGACTCTCTCACGCTGATTAAGGCACTCTCTCGCCAAGGAGAGATAGTACCCCCCAAATCCTGACAGGCCTCTCACCCAGTTAAGCCAGTACTCTCTGCTCTGCACTGATGAGGGGCAATCACCCAGAAACAGCTGTCTGCAGATGAGATGCTGGCTTATTTAATATCTGAGTCATGTCTTACAGGATAGCTGCCTTACATCTCGCCCCAAGGAGAGATAGTACCCCTCAAATCCTAAGTTTTAAAGGAATTGAACAAGTTAAAGGGGTTCTCCAGGAATTAAGTAAATGAAAATATGTAAATGTTACTTTATAATAAATATATTAGTTATAATGGCTCGTTTTTTCTGGGGGAGCAATCATCAGGGGAAACAAAACGGCCGCCATCCTATTAGTACACACAAAACCTGTCCTGATCACACAGGAGGACAAGTTACTTCACAACACTGAGGTAAAGAGCTGCCTCATCCTCCTCTCTGCTCTGCTCGTCAGGGATTATGATCCTGAATACAGATAAGATCTTCAGCTGAATCTCTGAAGGAACGGAGTTCATAAGGAGACATGAAGTACAGAGAGGAAGTGGGGATGTGACTGTGTCCTACTATGTGATTAGGACAGGTTTTGTGTATACTAGTAGGACGGCGGCCATTTTGTTTCTCCTCATGATTGCTCCCTAGACAAAATGAGCCATTATAACTAATGAAAGATATTTGAGAATATATCTATAATAAAATAATGTTTAGGTATTTTCATTTTCTTAATTCCCGGAGAACCCCTTCAAGGAAAGAAAGTGCTACGATTTTTTTTTATATTTTAGTTTTATGAATTTTATGTGTTTAGTGTTCCTTTAAGCAAACAACATCTTTAAGTCATTTCTCTAAGGGTATTCTCTGGTTCATATCAGGGTAGATTTACTATCGCAATTGCACTAGATTTTGGTGGTGCTTGCGTCACAATTTTGGACGAAATAAATTTACTATTAAACGGGTTGTGCCAAGTTTTGAATAGGGGATAACTAACTGATTGCTGGAGGTCTGAACACTGGGGCCCTCACCAATCCTGTTCCACTGATCTGATGAAGCAGCAGAATGGACTTTGCCTCTCCATTCATTCTCTATAGGTCTGCTCTGCTGGAAATAGCTAAGCGCTGTACTCCGTTATCTCCGGCAGTCCCATAGAGAATGAATGAAGCGGCAGGGACCATTTTCGACCTGCTGCTCCATCAAGACTGGGACATGGGACCCCCGTTTTTGGGATTGGTGGGGTCCCAGTGGTCGGACCCCCAGTGAGTTAGTTTCCCCGATCCTATGAATAGGCGATAACTTTAATACTTTGTACAACCCCTTTAATTAATTTGTCTAAAGGGCTTTTTTGGTTCGTATCGGGGCAGACTAACTATAGTAGTTGCGCTGGAATTTTAGTGCAAATAAATTTACTATTAATTTGCTGAAAAGAATAGATTTGTAAGCGTCGCTTAAGACTTTCTAAAGTGGGCTGCATCTAGTTATTACTGGCATACCCCACTTTTTTTATCGCAAAATACTGGTCTAAAGAAGGAGAACTTATTATATTACTTATTATATTAATTATAATTAAGATAACGGGTTGGAGAGAGAGTGTCTTTTTTTCATCTGCTCTCTGCTGCCACCTGCAGGGAGACAAATCTTGTCTGTAACCTGCAGTAACCTTAGTATGGCAGAGAATGCCAACTCTGTGTGACTTGACTTATGTTAATGAATCCCACATCCTATTCGCTATTAATTGACATTCTTACAAACATGCTGCTTTCATACAAATTCACAAAGCCACGGAGGGTGACCTCAAGAAAACGGTGTCATCTGCTTATTAATACCATGGCAGAGGATCTTAATGTTGACTTAGCTGCAGGAAGAAAAAAAAAAAAGATTGGTAATTATAAGAAGATTTCCTAACATAATAGGAAAACAAAGCTGGGACTAATTATGTGAGGAATAAGAGGAATCCTCCATGTCTATGTGAATTGTGATGGAAAATACAATTAATCACACGTTCTGGAGCTCTTGTGGTGAGCTATAAAGCCGCCCTCCAAGCACCGCCCTCACTGGTGGTTTATAATTTGTACATTATAATTATTCTCCCCTCCCTGTAATAGGGATCCGCTGTCCAGGCTCAGACCTCCTGCTGAGCTTGTGATAATCTGGGTTGATACACAACAACCAATCAGAGGAGGCAGAGCTCCAGGGGGAGGGACAGAGCTGCATCCAGAACCAATGATGAGGCAAGGGGTGTGACTCAGACTTTCTCCTACTTCCTGTAAGCACTGTAGCTAAGATATAGTCACAGATCCCAGCTCTGCCCTAATGAGCTAAAGAGCAGCCAGTGAGCAAACCCTGAAGAAAATAAGTAGCAGGTGAGCAACACCTACATATAGGTCCTGACTTGCATATCCTTTTTGAGGTTATGACTGGACAGTTGTTTTAACTCATGGTTTCTTCGATCAGATTTACGATTTGCAGCTCTGGGTTTATGGAGCCTTGTGTGTTAACTTCTATGGACGCCGCCCTCCCTACGATGTACCATTTAGCTACATCTTGTTCAGTTGCCTATCCATAAGTTTAGGCACTTAGGCTCTGGTAGGTCATGGTGGAAGGGGGTAAGTCTGGACCTCCCTCTAAAGATGGCCACACACTCGGTAAATGTCAGCCGAACATGCTCATTTTGACCGGATTGACCAACTAGATGTTATGATTGGGAGCCCCCTGACTCTTCACTGACAGCAGATGTTGGGGCTTGTTGGATTTTACATACAGCTTTTTCCTTTCCCCATTGAAAATATATGCACGCTTCTCCACACCATGGCCACGCCAGCCATTAATTTGTATGTGGGTTGCCTAATATCACATTTTTCCTACTGTCGGTACTGGACAGAATTTCTTCACCTGATTTCCGGGGGTTCAGGGAACAGGGCCTGTGGTGATCAGAGGATCATGGGTCTGTTTTTAGAGAAGGGGTTTGTCTTCTTGTGACCACCCCTTTAAGCGTACCTGAGTTTTCAAAAAAGTTAGTATAAAAGCTTGGCTTTATTGTAGAATCATAACTCTGAAGGAGCAGGTCCTTTTTTGGGCTTCCCTAATATCTTCCTAAGCCATATTATTCCTTCTTTCACTTGCACAGCTGGATTCATTTCTCTCACGAGCAGTGGGTCTTTCCCTTCTGTGGAATCTGCCAGCACTGTACTGCACTTACTTTACTTCTTACTACATTTGTTTTCATCTAGGGAGCTCTGAAATCTCATAAGGAGGGGGGAAGTCACACCTACAGACACACAGGAAATTCTCTGCTCTTCAAGAGCTGTGTAGAGACAGTTCAGGCTCAGGATTTGACCTAGCTCTGACACCCCCCTCCCCCCCATCCCCCATTTCCTCTCTGCCGTCTTCTGTGACTTTGTTACTAGGGACAGATCCTTGAAAATGAAATTAAATTGTGTGAAAGTACAGTGATTCTTTAAATTCTATAATTACCCGAAACAAAAGCATAAGCATGAATCCCCTACATCTAGCTTCTTCAAAACGCCTCCCTAGAATAGCAGAGGTGTAATTATAGGGGGTGCAGAAGCAGGAGTCGCACCCATGCCTTGGTGCCCAAGTGGGGCCAAAGGTCAGCCTGTCATATAAAAAGACATCAGTATAAAAACATCAGTGGGGGCCTTCTTACAGATTTTCCATTGGCGATGGAGGCTCCAAGTAACCCCTACTATCCACTGCCACCAGTCACTGTTTCATTGTTTCGACCACCTATCTGACCAGAGGCCATCATCTACCTTTCCCTTTTCATTATAACTTTCTCACTACTTTCGCAATGAGGATTTTTTTTTCTTGCAGTCCCGAAAATCTTGTCTGTTTCCGGTATCAGCTCCAGGCCCCTCAGAGGATTCTTTCATTTGTACTGATGGAAAATTTCAGTAATTATGACACTTTATGGAGAACATTATGTATCTGAGACTTAAGCAGACTTCTCTGAGTAAATATCTCAAGGTAGATGCTAGAAAGCTTTTTCTATGAGAAAATGGTACATGCGGTGACTCCTGCTGAAGAGGCATGTCAATAGACCGGGGGAGGTGGGAACCTCGGGAGGCGATACAGAAATATCAGAGGGTATAAGGTCACACTGAAATTAATATACTCTGCCTCCTTCCGTAGATCAGTTATGGTTACCTGTCATTTTCGGGGACTGCACTGCAGGTTAGTGGATATAGTCCCGCCATATTCTGCACAGTATAGAGTGGACACAGAGGAAAAATAAATGGGGTATACATCTCTAACTACAACCCCTGGCAAAAATTATGGAATCAGCAGTCTCTGAGGATGTTCCTTCAGTTGTTTAATTTTGTTGAAAAAAAACAGATCACAGACATGACAAAAAACTAAAGGCATTTCAAATGGCTTTAAGAAATACTAAAAGAAATCAAGAAAAATAATTGTGGTAGCCAGTTACAGTTACATTTTTAGAGCAAGCACAGGGAATAAATTATGGAATCACTCAATTCTGAGGAAAAAATTATGGAATCACCCTGCAAATTTTCATTACAAACAATAACACCTGCATCAGATTAAATCTGCTGGTTAGTATCCAGGTAAAAAGGAGTGATCACACCTTGGAGAGCTGTTGCAACAAGTGGACTGACATGAATCATGGCTCCAACACCAGAGATGTCAATTGAAAAAAATGAGAGGATTATCAAACTCCTTAAAGAGGGTAAATCATCACGCAGTGTTGCACAAGATGTTTGTTGTTCACAGTCAGCTGTGTCTAAAACCTGGACCAAGTACAAACAACATGGGAAGGTGGTTAAAGGCAAGCATACTGGTAGACCAAGGAAGACATCAAAGCGTCAAGACAGAAAACTTAAAGCAATATGCCTTGAAAACAGAAAATGTACAACAAAACAAATGAGGAACAAATGGGAGGAAACTGGAGTCAACGTCTGTAAGAAACCGCCTAAAGGAAATGGGATTTACATACAGAAAAGCTAAAAGAAAGCATCACTAACACCTAAACAGAAAAAAACAAGGTTACAATGGGCTAAACAAAGGCAATCGTGGACTGTGGATGGCTGGATGAAAGTCATATTCAGTGATGAATCTCCAATCTGCATTGGGCAAGGTGATGATGCTGGAACTTTTGTTTGTTGCCGTTCCAAAAGATTTATGCAGACGACTGTCTGAAGAAAACATGCAAATTTCCACAGTCATTGATGATATGGGGCTGCATGTCAGGTAAAAGCACTGGGGAGATGCCTGTCATTACATCTTCAATAAATGCACAGTTTTACATTGACATTTTGGACACTTTTCTTATCCCATCTATCGAAAGGATGTTTGGGGATGATGAAATCATTTTTCAAGATGATAATGCATCTTGCCATAGAGCAAAAACTGTGAAAACATTCCCTGAAGAAAGACACATAAGGTCAATGTCATGGCCTGCAAACAGTCCGGATCTCAATCCAATTGAAAATCTGTGGTGGAAGTTAAAGAAAATGTTCCATGACAAGGCTCCAACCTGCAAAGCTGATCTGGCAACAGCAATCAGAGAAAGCTGGAGCCAGATTGATGAAGAGTACTGTTTGTCACTCATTAAGTCAATGCCTCAGAGACTGCAAGCAGTTATAAAAGCCAGAGGTGTTGCAACAAAGTACTAGCGATGTGTTGGAGTGTTATTCTGTTTGTTTGTTTTTCATGATTCCATAATTTTTTCCTCAGAATTGAGTGATTCCATAATTTATTCCCTGTGCTTGTTCTAAAAATGTACTGTTACTGGCTACCACAATTATTTTTCTTGATTTCTTTTAGTATTTCTTAAAGCCAGAAAGTTGCCATTTGAAATGCCTTTAGCTTTTTGTCATGTCTGTGATCTGTTTTTTTTTTTCAACAAAATTAAACAACTGAAGGAACATCCTCAGAGACTGGTGATTCCATAATTTTTGCCAGGGGTTGTAATAAGATTTTAGCGTCTCCTTTTTCAGTGATTAACAGTATAGAGTGGACCTTCAATTTACAATGTCCATTTGATATTGTAACTTGAGACTGAAATTCTATGGAAAACTAGTAATTGGTTCTGAAGCCCACAAAATGTCAACCCCAAAATAGGACGAAATCAAGATTAACCTCTTCCCGCATGTTGATGGAATAGTACTTGGAGGGCCATGTGTAACTAGTGCACCTTGACCTACTATTACATAGAGGTGATTGGTAGTGCCCATACGATGGCTGGCGGGATGACCGTTGTGTAATACACGGCCGCTCTTCCGCTGCAACTGCCAGAAATTGCCGATCCCTGCAGTTAACCCACTCAGTGCCTCAATCAAGCCTGATGGCAGCACTATGCAAGGGGTGGTTTCATTATGGAGACAGCTTGGGACCAGAAAAAGGCTCCAGGATTCCAATGGTAAGCTCTGACAGGTTTCTGTGTGTAGATCTATGCATAGGCACAATATACCAGAGTACATACACTGATCAGCTAGAACATTAAAGCGTACCTGAGTTTAAAAAAAAAAAAAGGTTTGCATAATGGCTGTGGTCCTTTGTAAGGTAAAGTTCTTTACCTTACTGCAACTTAGATGGAAGAGAGACCCCTAGTGGCCATGACTTTACAGATTTTTTTTCAGGTAAATGCAGGGATATTTTTAATGAATTGAATCAGAAATTTGGTAATTACATCATTCTCTATTGTGTAAAAGTACAGTGACTCTTTAAAACCTAAAACCCGCTTTAGGCAAGAGAACAGTCAGTTGATGTGTTGGAACCAGGAAAAATGGGCAAGCGTAAGGATCTTGAAACCAAACTATGATGTCTAGTAGAGTCAGAGCATCTCCAAAATTGAAGGTCTTGTGGGGTGTTCTCAATATGTAGTGGTTAATACCCACCAAAAGTGATCCATGGAAGGACCACAGGTGATCCAGTGACAGGTCATGGACACCCAAGGCTCATGGTATACATGGGAAGTGAAGACTAGCCCAGAGGAGGTGCCTATGATGGACATGTGGGCATGAGAACTGGACCATGGAGGAATGGTGGAAGGTGGCCTGGTCTGATTAATCACTTTATATCATGTGAACGGCTGGGTTGTGTGGGGGAAGATGGTGCCCGGACGCACCCATGGGAAGAAGACAAACAGCGGAGGCAGTGTGATGCTCTGGACAATGTTCTGGTGAGAAACCTTGGGTCTTGGCATCATCTGGATGGGGCATGTACCACCTACCTCACCATTGTACACACAAGTACCTCCCATTCATGGCAGCGGTGCTCCCACCTCAGACGTCTTGTGGAGTCCATGAATCAACCCATCAGATGGGGGGGCCTGCACAATATCAGGCAGGTGGTTGTAACATCATGGCTGGTCGGTATGTATAAAAAAAAATCGTCAACACTGAATTGTGGACCTGTCTGATAATACAATGTACACCTACAGTATGTACTGTATGTGAATATTACTGGAGGTTCTCAGCACTGGAGACATGTCAGATGTATTGATCATAAAAGCTGGTGTTTTTATGACCGTCCAAGGGAAGAACAGTGGGGAAACGGCTGCGCAGTGATCAGAGATAAACCTGTAAGCAGTGTCGTACATAGAGATGTAAGGGCCCCGTAGCAAGGATCAAACCAGGCCCCCCACACAGGACAGAAGGGTTTCTACCTAAACCCCTTTCAATGACCCTTGGGCCATTTTCCACTGCCTGATTTGCTAAAAGTTGTTCCTTTTAGAGGGAAGAGTCCTGACCAAGTTTTGACCTCCAGTAGAAGAGGAGATAATCCCAACTAAGACTGGGCCTCCTCTTGCCCTGGGCCCCATAGCAGTCGCATGGTCTGCCGCTATGGTAGTTATGCCCCTGCCTGTAAGGTCCATGTTCCTTTAACAGAAATATTGTTAGGGTTTGATGGTGATAATACAATAAAATTATCTGAAAGATAAAATAAATCCCCATTGAATGTAAACCATGACTTTTCACCTCACACAGCGGAGCGGTGATAGGAGACATGCAGAAATACTGACACCTAGTGGTCATCTCGTGAACCGGCGCTCCTTCTCGTCATCGTGTAATGAATATCGACTGATTATTACATAAATGCATGTTTTTTTTTCCTCCATACTTTAAATGTGTGGCTAAAAAAGAGCAGGTCAACACAACAATGGCCTTAAAGGGATTTTCCAGTTATATGTAAATGAAGCCCGCTCATAGACGTTAAACCTGACACAATGCTTTGGAGGGCTAGATCGGCTGAATGTAATGGCGCCTTTCACTTAGCGATTCGTTGCTTCATTCTGTAGAAGTACTTTTAATGCCTATGCAAATGAGCAGTGAAGTGCAATGAGGGCAGGACCAAGCCACTCTGTGCATTCTTGCTCCTCCTGCTTTCTCCCTCTCTTTCCGTCTGGCGTACATGTTAGGACATTTGCCACAGCCCCCAACATGCCCCTGTCCCACCCAGCTGTCGAAAAATATAAAACTTTCGAACATCAAGTGGCACAGCTGGTCTAAAAGGGGACTTACAACTATTTTTACAATCAAAATAGTCGCAAGTACCTTGATAAATGATCCCCATTGTGCCTGGTTTATCACTGAAGTTCCTTCAGAAAGTGTCAGGGGAGCAGTGAAGTAAATATCAGGGTTTTTTTGTTAATTTTTTTATAGTACACAATACAAGATGGAAAAGCCAGACATATGTGAACCACCCCTTACATTAAGGCCCCTTGCAGACAAGTGTGACACACACACATCTCCCGCGTCGCATCTACTGGCCTGAACTCCCGGCACTGAATGGGGGTCACGTAGCATTATACTGATTTATGATGCTATGTAACCCTTACAGTTCTGGGATGTATTAGATCACACTGACATAATGCTGTTAGTGTTATCCAATACATTCCAGAACTGTAAGGGTTACATAGCATCATAAATCAGTATAATGCTACGTGACCCCGTCAGTACCAGGAGTTCAGGCCAGTAGATGCGACGCGGGAGACGTGCGTATGTCACGCGCATCTGCAAGGGGCCTAACAGTTTGGTCTCAGGGATACCTGCACTGACACACTGTGGCAAACTACACGAGACAGCCCTGTGAGATTGTCAGGTGTGAGAAGTGCTCTAATTCACTGACAGCAAGCAGAGATCTTTAAAACACAAAGTATATTAGAAGGTTGCAATGCTTTCAGTATACTACAAACTCCTAAACATAACATTTCCCTTCCCATTAGTTCTCCTCCTGATTCTCTGATTTTAAGGCTCATGCACACGGCCGTTGCCATTTTTGCAGATCAGCAAAACACGGATACTGGCTGTGAGCCTGCCACGATTTTTTGTTTTTTTAACTCTTTCACAAATGTCCTATCCTTGTCCGCAACATGCTATATTTTTTCGTGAGGCCACGGAACTGACTTATGCTAACGCTATACAGCAGCGCTCCGGCCCCACACATGACACACATTAAAACAACACACAGACTACATACAAACAAACATACATACAAACATACAGACATACATACATACAAACATACATACTCACATACTCCCGGGACGCCGGCAGAACGTCTTCACGCGCCTCCTGCGCGCAGTGATGACGATTCCCCACAGCGCCCTCTGCTGGGCGCAGTGGGGAAACGTCATCGCAGCGTGCAGGAGGCGCGTGAAGACCTGCTGCCGGCGTCCCGGGAGTATGTGAGTATGTATGTATGTCTGTATGTTTGTATGTATGTATGTCTGTGTGTATGTATGCCGGATCCGGAATGACCCCCCATTGGAAATCAATGGAGGACAGATCCGGATTACTGGTGTGTCCACACCAAACGGATCCGTCCCCATTGACTTCCATTGGGGGTCATTCCGGATCCGTCTTGGTGCGGATGCCTGGACCGCATGCTGCGGTTTGTTCTCCGGTCTTGAAGACGGAACGGAATGCTTTCAGGAGCATTCCGTTGTCTTCAGTTCAGTTTTGTCCCCATTGACAATGAATGGGGACAAAACTGAAGCGTTTTTTTCCGGTATTGAGCCCCTTTGACGGAACTCAATACCGGAATTTAAAAACGCTAGTGTGAAAGTAGCCTTACAGAAGCAGACAGCACACGGGCATGCTGTCCGCATCTTTTGCAGCCCAACTGAGTAGAATGGGTCCGCATCCGATCCGGAAAAAAAAAAAGCGGAGAGGATGCGGAACCTCGGTCGTGTGCATGAGCCCTTAGACCGCGTTCACATAGTCAGTGTTTGAGCAATGATTTCCATCAGTGACTGTGAGTCAGAACCAGGAGTGGAGGCTACATAGAGATAATGAAAAGATCTGCACCTGTTCCGTGTTTTGGACCCGCATCTGTTTTTTGGCTCACAATCACTGATGACATCACTGATCAAACACTGACAGTGTGAATGCGGCCTTACTGTACCACCCTCTGTGTCACATATGATGGTGCTGTTTCCCATGATGTAACTGGCTGATGTCACCCACACTGCACCATGGGAATCCGGCCTATAACGGCAGAAGGAAATGAAAATCTGAGAATCCTACTGAAATCCTAACCCTTCTTAATCCAAAGCGGCTTTAAACCCGAGGTGTAAATTCCTCTGACGTCTCTCTCGACTCCATAATATATACATAATATGGTGATAATCCTTGCTGAGGCCTCTGGAACTGCCGATCTCCACCCAGCTCGTGTTGCTGAATTATAACCTCATCCGGCTCGGCTTCTTGGCCCATTTCCCTTGTTATAATGCCATTTCCATCGTCACTCCAGATCCAGATCTTCAGTCATAGTGTACTAACTAGTTGTGGAGTGTCACCCATGAAAAGTATAGAAACCATAGGGCCCCACAGGAAAACTCAGAATGCCCCCAGACACAGAGAGCTCTGCTTGCCACTATCACTAGGGGGAGCTCACTGCATGTGGATGTATTTATAAAACTCAGTGGGAGCTGTGTCTGTATGCAGAGAGCTCCCCCTAGTGGCAGCTTCAGATAAGCGAGGGAAACTGCTCAGATTGAGGACCACTTTAGCACTAATTACAACAGCTTAGGTCTCTTTCTCCTCCAGACATGCATGCAACCTCTTCAGTCATGTCAATCTCTGTATGGAATGGTTTTTATTGGCCATTGTGTTTTTTTTTTCTAGGAGTTTAGGAAACAGGGGCCTTGGTCAGTTTCCCAGATTGCTCCCAGCCAACCCCACCCTCCCTATCAGTAGTACTAGAAAGCACATTTTTTTCGAGAGTAGTTCTCTTGCAGACTGCAGCAGGTTTTCTTCCTGTATTTTCTTGTATATTACTGTATTACAAGTCTTGCAGGTGTAATGGGCAGCCGTTCTGAGTGCCGGGGGAAGATCACATTGATATAAGATGGCGGACACAATTCAAGTGCCCTGGGCCCTCATGCGGTGGTTTTCTACAGGTTGCGGGTCTGCATCCCTGGCAGCTCTACCCTGCATCGGTTTCTGTTCTGCTGCAGTGCTCTTGTGGCATGATGCAGCCCAGGGGCGGACTGGCAACTTTAAGTGGCTTGGAAAAAAAGCTAAAAGTGGTCCAACCAAATTGTCAGAAGGTGTGGCAACTCAAGTAGGCAGGGCCAACAAACGAGAACCACCAGAACCCATACAAGAAACCAAACTGTATCATGTAATAGTATATATTATGCCATATGATGATAAGTCATGGTCTCACATGTCACACATACATGTCTGGAGGGGGCCGGTCGCCCCACCACCTTACACAGGGGCACCTGATATGTAGTTCTAAGGATCTGTAGTAACATTGTGCTTTGCTTTCCCAAGATATTTTTCTTCTTCACCAATCTTGTTTGGTTTAAGGTCTGGCTATAGACCCTAAAGGGAAATTTCCCTGTGGGCCAACGCCCAGAGCGCCACCCCAGTCCTCTTCATGGCCACCAGCTAGGTGGATAATGATCTGATGCTCTCAGCATTAATTAAAGAAGACCTTTCACCGCTCTGGACATGTCTGGTTTAATAGCTTCATGTGTTCCCCGTGTAATTACAATTCTGGAGCATTTATTCTTATGTCTGTATGATGTCCCATTCCTCTATTATTTCTACTAGAAGTTATGAATGAATTGCTAGCAGTCTGCAGTAAGGGAACAGAGGGGAGGTAACCAGTTGGGGGGTGTGTCCCTGCACAGTCTGAAAATGGCAGCACTGATTGGCTAGAGTCAGTCTGTGCAGGTACACACCCCCCAACTGGTCACCTCCCCTCTGTTCCCTTACTGAAGTCTAATAGCAATTCATTCATAACTTGTAGTAGGAATAATACAGGAATGACACAACATAGAGACGTAAGAATAGATGTTCCAGAATTGTTATTACATGGGGAATGCATGAAGCTATTAAAACAGGCATGTCAGGAGAGGTGACAGGTCCTCTTTAATGTAGGAGTATCAGGTACTTATGCACTTAACCAACGACCTTCTAAATTCAACTGTATTTTCATCCTCAGGATGGAGATACAGTTGAATACTGTGGCTTGTGCTGCAATGTTTGGTCCTACTGAAGTCAAATTTTCTGCTGCACTGTGGTGTTTGGTTCCGCTGGGGCGATATTTTGTGCTGCACTACGGTATTGCTGGCCCAGCTTACTGCTGCTGGCCCTATCTACGTATGCTGGCCCTATCTACTTGTGTTGCCCGAGATTCTGTCAATTTGGACCAGCCTACAACATGGGGCTGATTTTTTAGTTTTTTAGGGTTTTTTCCAGGGCCTCTTTAAAGGGGTTCTGCAGTTCTGTAAAACTGATGATCTATCCCCTGGATAGATCATCAGCATCTGATCGGCGGCGGTCTGACACCCGGGACCCCCGCCAATCAGCTGTTTGAGAAGGCAGCGGCGCTCCAGGAGCGCTGCAGCCTTCTCTGTGTTTTTCTCAGGCCCAGTGACGTCACAACTAGTTTCACTGGCCTGGGCGGGGCTAAGCTCTGTTCACTTGAATGGAGCTTAGCCCCGCCCAGGCCAGTGATACTAGTCGTGACCTCACTGGGCCTGCGGTAAACACAGAGAAGGCCGCTGCGCTCCTGCAGCGCCTCTGCCTTCTCAAACAGCTGATCGGCGGGGGTCCCGGGTGTCGGACCCCCACCAATCAGATGCTGATGATCTATCCAGAGGATAGATCATCAGTTTTTAAGAACTACAGAACCCCTTTAAGTTCCCAGTCCGTCCCTAGGCGAAGCATTTGCTGTAAAGACACTGACTCAGCAGGGGGCAGCAGCAGGGTGTGAGGTCATGCACCCTGTGAGCTAAACCAGCAAAACTCTGAATGCCTGATGTACGGAGCATGGTTTGTCTGTAGACAGGACATTATTGGTATCATTGGTATTGTATTATGTCTTGAGGGTATAACATGCAGTGATACCTTGCCCTCTGTTCTGTGTTTCAGGGACTGCATCCGTGGCCGTGGCCGGTCTTCTGGCTGCTCTCAGGATTACAAAGAACAAGCTGTCTGACCATAAATTTGTCTTCCAAGGAGCTGGGGAGGTAAGAGCAGCACGACCATGCATAGTTACAGTAATGAAGCTTTTTCTATGTTTTTATTTTTGCATTGTGCTCATATTGAGCTAAAAATAATTTTTTAAATTGGTCTTTATTACAAATATGGAGCCCTTTTTTCTGTACAGGGCTGAGATTCTCATATAGAGGGACCTGAATTTTCTCGTTGCTCCATCAGCCAGCTAAGGCTACTTCCACACTAGCGTTAGTACGGATCCGGCGGGTGAAGGGACCCGCCGGATCCGTACTGAGTAATACAACCTTGTGGATCCGTAATTCCGGATCCGGTTGTATTAGCTTTTAAACGTATCAGGAATAACCTCTATTGAGAGTCAATGGAGGACGGATCCGTTTACAAGTGTGTCCACACCAAACGGATCCGTCCCCATTGACTTGCATTGGGGGTCATTCCGGATCCGTTTAGGTGCGGATAACTAGTACGGATAACTAGTAACTAGCATTCAGTTGTCTTCAGTTCAGTTTTGTCCCCATTGACAATGAATGGGGACAAAACTGAAGCGTTTTCTTCCGGTATTGAGCCCCTATGACGGAGATCAATACCGGAATTCCATAACGCTAGTGTGAAAGTAGCCTAATCTGACGGGCTCTTTGTCTCTGCTCTCTGACATTATAAACACTCAATCTAGCTCAATTCTTATCTTACTGATAAGAATGTGGCTTTTAAGTGTTTATGACCTCTTATTAATTTAGAGATAAGAGTTATTAGATGACCACACAAAGTGAAAGTACCAGTCACACAGCTAGAACAACAGTTAACCCTTTGTGACAGAACGGCTCAATATTTTTAATAAAGACCAATTGAAAAAAAGATTTTCAGCCCAAAATGAGTACAATGCAATCATAAAAAAATTGCCTCTGAAAGTGTACATAGCCTTTAAATATGGTGAGAAGCAATGATCCTGGGGATGGAGCCCTTGCCAATCACAAGGGATTGGGAAATTTCTGGTAGACTTTCCGCTTGAAGCTCCACCCAGGAAGTTCCACTTTAAACATCAGTCAGTTTCCAAAATTCTGTCACGGTTTTCGCTGAGCCCAACATGGTTTGAATGTAAAAATATCTTCCCTCGTCAGTGAGTCAGGCTGAGGATTTCTGCTCTTATTAGGAGATTTCTAGGTCGCTTCTGATTTTCTTAATATTTCTATGTAAGGCGAATCCGGTGCTGATCCTTCAGGATTGTGGAAACAGATTTTCTTTTTTCTATTGTAATGATTTTTAGTCGCCTTCAGTCGTGTTTTGTTCTCCATTTTTGCTTTTTTAAGGGCATGTTCACATGTTTAGGATTTGCACTAGATAAAACTGCCGCAGATGACGTGGATAATCATGTGGATTAGCTCCATTCCGCGTCAGTGATGATCATACTGATAATAAAATACTGCATTCACATGTAATAAAGGCAGAATCCACTCCGAAGATCCACAACATGTGAACATGTCCTTACTGTTGGCCAGAGGGCAGTGAATTGCAGGAGCTCATATGGAAATGATACAGTAAGTGCTAAGCTGTTAGGTGACATGCCTGACAGCAGGTGGAGCTCAACCCGTTGTCTGTTTCCAAGGGCAACCATCAGAAATTTGAACGTGGCCATTTATAGTGTATGTAACGAAGAAAATAGCTCAAATCGTTCATAAATTTAATTAACTTTTCATACGGTCATTCTTAAAGTGGTATTCCCATGGGAAACATTTATGGCATATCCACAGCATTTGACAGGTTCAGCCCCCAACTCTCGGACCCATATCTTTCTCGAGAACAGGGCACTGTCTCACAGTCACCTTGAATGGAGAGGTACATACACGGCTGTTTTAAGAAATCCCATTAAAGTGAATGGAGAAAGCTGGACCACCACCTCTCCATTCGGAGCCCAAACCTATTGAACATTTATGGCGTATTCACAGGAACCAGACGGAATGACCCCCATCTCTCAGACATTTACAGCATAGTGGTGTCAAGGGAGTATACAGTAGTCTCACAAGCTGAGCCTGCTCGATACGTGGTGGGTGCCAGCTGGATAGATGACACAAGCTAGCAATGACCACGATCATAGATAACTGCAATCCCGGCCATTTAACCCCTAAGATGCCGCTGGGAGGTTCGACATACGGAAAGGGGGCTCCCACTAACATGCGATCAGTACCCCCACAGTTAAATCGCAGAGTGGTGATTGGTTTCTATAGCAGCCTGTGGCCTTGTGAAGGCTTCTAGGCCTGGCATAGTAAAATACCTATTAAGCCATGCCTGCGGCAGTGCTTAGTAGGACACCATCAGGATCACCATAGACTGCAATAGTAAAAATAGTTTATTTCACCAACATGACTAACACAGCTATGACCACTGTGATGGATCCCTTTTCAACTGGACCCCAACAAATCTCAGTCATCGAATTGACGATTAATGGAATTGTTAGGTTTCCATAAGGGGTTCTGTTGTTTGAGGGCAAGAATAACGCTGCTGGCTATACTCTTCTTGCCATCAAAAATACCAGATGCCATGATGTAATAGAAAAAGGTGACAATGAGCTTTAAAAACTTGGAAAATTGTCAAAAATGAAAATAATTGTAAGGCCTCATGCACACGACCTTATCTTGATCCATGTCCGATCCGTATTTTTTTTTGCAAAACCATTCATTTCTGTGGGTTGACAAAAAATGCAAACATCTCCGAAACACTTGCTGCCGAATTACTACTCCCCCATCACCGCTGTTCACAGAAGCCACCATTAGGGCAGATTACTGCAGTGTTAAAGGGGTTATCCTGTGATTGATGTAAAAAATGAAAATCGGACATCATATAGGACATGACGATCTCTTTCTAACAAAGCTAGAACCAGCCCTGTACCTCACATGGGTCCAGAGATCTCCACATTCATTGCTTCAGTCGCTCTGCTAGACTATCTTCAGTCTAGCAGCTCAGTGGGTGTGTCCTTTCTGCTGCAGCTCTCTCCCTGTAACTGCCACAGCTTCTAACAGCAGGAAATTTCCCTGTAGGGTCTATAGCCAGTCCATCCCTGTCTACAGGGGTGTTATGTGCAATTAAAGTGGGTTTGTAGGTTGTGGAAAACCTCTTTGATCGCCCCCTAGTGGTGGCTGCAGGCAGAATGCTATCATCTACTTCTATGTCTATACAGGGAATTTAGAAAGATCTATCCAGTTCCTATAAAGATGTAAGAAATTGTATTCAGGGTTTTTTTTTTAATATATGAAAATTTGAGTCTGTCACCCGGGTGTAATATAAATCTAATTATTCAGGCATGGAGCCCAGATAAGAAAGCAAATATTATCAAGCGTCTCATGTCAAGCTGACACACCAGTTATGTAATACCGTTCTGTAATCACATCACTTACTGCCAGAGCATTGACGGGTTCTCACAGTCAATCTGTACACCACTTCTCACTTTGACATTTAAACCGCCTGTGATTTTGGTTTTCGTCTTGAATTACTCTGCGTGATCCAATCCACTTTGGAGGTGCTCCTTAACCCTTACCTGCACCGTGACACAACAGTACTTTAAAAGGGTTGTCTCCCTTCAGTAAACAGCATTTATTGTGTAGACAAAGTCCATATTGCCTCCTTTGCTGACAATTATACACTGCACATTCCCAGGGGTTACGACCACCCTGTAATCCAGCAGTGGTGGTCGTGCTTGCACGCTGTAGGATAAAGCACTGGCCTCTCTGGTGACTGGACCATGGGAGCGTACATAGGCGCCATGAGCAGCAGCGCCTATCCTGGCCACCTCATATCTAAACCCTTGTATGCCAGGCCACGTACACTGATTCTACTTACCTGTGCAGCTCCTGGTCCCCACACCACCGCTGCTGCTTCTCCCCGTGTGCGGATGAAAACATTTGGGGGGCAGGGGTGCAGCCCATGGCAGTTGGGGACGAGGACGAAACTCCCTTGCGTCACCCGCGATAGGGAGTTTCGTCACAGCCTGTCATTGGCTGCTCCCCCCGACACCAGATGTTTTCATCCACACACGGGGAGAAGCAGCGGCAGCGATGCGGGAACCAGGAGCGACACAGGGAGCGGGAAGCCAGGTAAGTAGAATCAATGTGAGGGACCCGGCATATGGTGGAGCATTTGTTAGTGTCGGATAACTGCTTTAAACCAGCAAAGGAAGCAATATGGAGAATCACAAAACATCAGTAAGTGCCTTGTAGTAACTTTCTCTACATGATAAATGCCACTCGCTGAAGTGAGACAACCCCTATTAGTTGAGACACGAACTTTATAAGGATAATGTGAGCAAATGTATCAATAAAACCCATGGATTCTACTTAACTGAAGACAGGGCCGGACTGGGACTGAAATTCAGCCCTGGCATTTTGAAATCAAAGAGGCCCACATGCCTCGACTTTTTAAAGTCACAGTCAACCCTTTTAGAGGCCCTAAAAATTATTAAAATATAATAATTTAATAAACGTAAACCACACCAAACAAGGTAAATAAACCGCCCCCTGCAGAGAGAGATGGAAAAGCTATATCTCCTGATAGGGTACGGGTCTAGAACTCAGACCCGGACTGATCAAAACTTTTGATATGTCTCTGTGACATGTCAAAAGTCTTTCAGTTCATCAGTGGCCCTATTACACAGATTGATGTGTAAAGGTCCTTTTACACGGGCCGATTATTGGCCGAAAAAGCGCTCCTAGGAACGCTAGTGCCGATAATCGGCCCGTGTAAGAGTGGCCCTAATCAGCCGACGAACTAGCAAAACGCTCGTTCGTCAGCTGATTGGATCTTTTGGTTTGTACAAAAGATCCAATCTGTCTGCGACATCACCCTGTGTAAACTAACCTTCTTCCTCCCAACATTACGTATATCACTACAGAACATACAGGGTAAGTCTACATTCACACCACAGTTGTTTTTGCAGCCTCCAATCTGCATATTTTGCGGCTCAGATGCGGACCCATTCACTTCAATGAACACTGTGTGCTGTCCGCATCTGTATGTCCATTCCTATTTTTGTCCATTTGCGGACAAGGATAGGCATCGTTACAGTGGATCTACAAAAAAAACGGATGCCATACGGAACATCATCCTTTTTTTGCGGATCCGCAATTTGCAGACTGCAAAACAAAATGTTCGTGTGAATGTAACCTAATACAGCGCCTCATACCTCGCACATCCAGTATAATACAGCGCCCCATACCTCTTACATCCAGTATAATACAGCGCCCATACCTCTTACATCCAGTATAATACAGCGCCTCATACCTCTTACATCCAGTATAATACAGCGCCCCATACCTCTTACATCCAGTATAATACAGCGCCCCATACCTCTTACATCCAGTATAATACAGCGCCCCATACCTCTTACATCCAGTATAATACAGCGCCCATACCTCTTACATCCAGTATAATACAGCGCCTCATACCTCTTACATCCAGTATAATACAGCGCCCATACCTCTTACATCCAGTATAATACAAGCGCCCCATACCTCTTACATCCAGTATAATACAGCGCCTCATACCTCTTACATCCAGTATAATACAGCGCCTCATACCTCTTACATCCAGTATAATACAGCGCCCCATACCTCTTACATCCAGTATAATACAGCGCCTCATACCTCTTACATCCAGTATAATACAGCGCCTCATACCTCTTACATCCAGTATAATACAGCGCCCCATACCTCTTACATCCAGTATAATACAGCGCCTCATACCTCTTACATCCAGTATAATACAGCGCCCCATACCTCTTACATCCAGTATAATACAGCGCCCCATACCTCTTACATCCAGTATAATACAGCGCCTCATACCTCTTACATCCAGTATAATACAGCGCCCCATACCTCTTACATCCAGTATAAAATACAGCGCCTCATACCTCTTACATCCAGTATAATACAGCGCCCCATACCTCTTACATCCAGTATAATACAGCGCCTCATACCTCTTACATCCAGTATAATACAGCGCCCCATACCTCTTACATCCAGTATAATACAGCGCCTCATACCTCTTACATCCAGTATAATACAGCGCCTCATACCTCTTACATCCAGTATAATACAGCGCCTCATACCTCGTACATCCAGTATAATACAGCGCCTCATACCTCTTACATCCAGTATAATACAGCGCCCCATACCTCTTACATCCAGTATAATACAGCGCCCATACCTCTTACATCCAGTATAAATACAGCGCCCCATACCTCTTACATCCAGTATAATACAGCGCCCCATACCTCTTACATCCAGTATATAATACAGCGCCCCATACCTCTTACATCCAGTATAATATACAGCGCCCATACCTCTTACATCCAGTATAATACAGCGCCCCATACCTCTTACATCCAGTATAATACAGCGCCTCATACCTCTTACATCCAGTATAATACAGCGCCCATACCTCTTACATCCAGTATAAATACAGCGCCCCATACCTCTTACATCCAGTATAATACAGCGCCCATACCTCTTACATCCAGTATAATACAGCGCCCCATACCTCTTACATCCAGTATAATACAGCGCCCTCATACCTCTTACATCCAGTATAATACAGCGCCTCATACCTCTTACATCCAGTATAATACAGCCCCATACCTCTTACATCCAGTATAATACAGCGCCCCATACCTCTTACATCCAGTATAATACAGCGCCCCATACCTCTTACATCCAGTATAATACAGCGCCCCATACCTCTTACATCCAGTATAATACAGCGCCCATACCTCTTACATCCAGTATAATACAGCGCCTCATACCTCTTACATCCAGTATAATACAGCGCCCCATACCTCTTACATCCAGTATAAAATACAGCGCCTCATACCTCTTACATCCAGTATAATACAGCGCCTCATACCTCTTACATCCAGTATAATACAGCGCCCCATACCTCTTACATCCAGTATAATACAGCGCCCCATACCTCTTACATCCAGTATAATACAGCGCCTCATACCTCTTACATCCAGTATAATACAGCGCCCTCATACCTCTTACATCCAGTATAATACAGCGCCCCATACCTCTTACATCCAGTATAATACAGCGCCTCATACCTCTTACATCCAGTATAATACAGCGCCCCATACCTCTTACATCCAGTATAATACAGCGCCCCATACCTCTTACATCCAGTATAATACAGCGCCTCATACCTCTTACATCCAGTATAATACAGCGCCCCATACCTCTTACATCCAGTATAATACAGCGCCTCATACCTCTTACATCCAGTATAATTACAGCGCCCCATACCTCTTTACATCCAGTATAATACAGCGCCCCATACCTCTTACATCCAGTATAATACAGCGCCCTCATACCTCTTACATCCAGTATAATACAGCGCCCCATACCTCTTACATCCAGTATAATACAGCGCCTCATACCTCTTACATCCAGTATAATACAGCGCCCATACCTCTTACATCCAGTATAATACAGCGCCCCATACCTCTTACATCCAGTATAAATACAGCGCCCCATACCTCTTACATCCAGTATAATACAGCGCCCCATACCTCTTACATCCAGTATAATTACAGCGCCCCATACCTCTTACATCCAGTATAATACAGCGCCCATACCTCTTACATCCAGTATAATACAGCGCCCCATACCTCTTACATCCAGTATAATACAGCGCCCCATACCTCTTACATCCAGTATAATACAGCGCCCCATACCTCTTACATCCAGTATAATACAGCGCCTCATACCTCTTACATCCAGTATAATACAGCGCCTCATACCTCTTACATCCAGTATAATACAGCGCCCCATACCTCTTACATCCAGTATAATACAGCGCCTCATACCTCTTACATCCAGTATAATACAGCGCCCCATACCTCTTACATCCAGTATAATACAGCGCCCCATACCTCGTACATCCAGTATAATACAGCGCCCCATACCTCTTACATCCAGTATAATACAGCCCCATACCTCTTACATCCAGTATAAATACAGCGCCCCATACCTCTTACATCCAGTATAATACAGCGCCCCATACCTCTTACATCCAGTATAATACAGCGCCCCATACCTCTTACATCCAGTATAATACAGCGCCTCATACCTCTTACATCCAGTATAATACAGCGCCCCATACCTCTTACATCCAGTATAATACAGCGCCCATACCTCTTACATCCAGTATAATACAGCGCCCCATACCTCTTACATCCAGTATAATACAGCGCCTCATACCTCTTACATCCAGTATAATACAGCGCCCCATACCTCTTACATCCAGTATAATACAGCGCCCCATACCTCTTACATCCAGTATAAATACAGCGCCTCATACCTCTTACATCCAGTATAATACAGCGCCCCATACCTCTTACATCCAGTATAATACAGCGCCCCATACCTCTTACATCCAGTATAATACAGCGCCTCATACCTCTTACATCCAGTATAATACAGCGCCCCATACCTCTTACATCCAGTATAATACAGCGCCCCATACCTCTTACATCCAGTATAATTACAGCGCCCCATACCTCTTACATCCAGTATAATACAGCGCCCCATACCTCTTACATCCAGTATAAATACAGCGCCTCATACCTCTTACATCCAGTATAATACAGCGCCCCATACCTCTTACATCCAGTATAATACAGCGCCTCATACCTCTTACATCCAGTATAATACAGCGCCCCATACCTCTTACATCCAGTATAATACAGCGCCCCCATACCTCTTACATCCAGTATAATACAGCGCCCATACCTCTTACATCCAGTATAATACAGCGCCCCATACCTCTTACATCCAGTATAATACAGCGCCCCATACCTCTTACATCCAGTATATATACAGCGCCTCATACCTCTTACATCCAGTATAATACAGCGCCCCATACCTCTTACATCCAGTATAATACAGCGCCTCATACCTCTTACATCCAGTATAATACAGCGCCCATACCTCTTACATCCAGTATAATACAGCGCCCCATACCTCTTACATCCAGTATAATACAGCGCCTCATACCTCTTACATCCAGTATAATACAGCGCCTCATACCTCTTACATCCAGTATAATACAGCGCCTCATACCTCTTACATCCAGTATAATACAGCGCCCCATACCTCTTACATCCAGTATAATACAGCGCCCCATACCTCTTACATCCAGTATAATACAGCCGCCCCATACCTCTTACATCCAGTATAATACAGCGCCCCATACCTCTTACATCCAGTATAAATACAGCGCCCCATACCTCTTACATCCAGTATAAATACAGCGCCCCATACCTCTTACATCCAGTATAATACAGCGCCCCATACCTCTTACATCCAGTATAATACAGCGCCCCATACCTCTTACATCCAGTATAATACAGCGCCTCATACCTCTTACATCCAGTATAATACAGCGCCCCATACCTCTTACATCCAGTATAATACAGCGCCCCATACCTCTTACATCCAGTATAATACAGCGCCTCATACCTCTTACATCCAGTATAATACAGCGCCCCATACCTCTTACATCCAGTATAATACAGCCCCATACCTCTTACATCCAGTATAATACAGCGCCCCATACCTCTTACATCCAGTATAATACAGCCCCATACCTCTTACATCCAGTATAATACAGCGCCTCATACCTCTTACATCCAGTATAATACAGCGCCCCATACCTCTTACATCCAGTATAATTACAGCGCCCATACCTCTTACATCCAGTATAATACAGCGCCCCATACCTCTTACATCCAGTATAATACAGCGCCCCATACCTCTTACATCCAGTATAATACAGCGCCTCATACCTCTTACATCCAGTATAATACAGCGCCCCATACCTCTTACATCCAGTATAATACAGCGCCCTCATACCTCTTACATCCAGTATAATACAGCGCGCCCCATACCTCTTTACATCCAGTATAATACAGCCGCCCATACCTCTTACATCCAGTATAATACAGCGCCCCATACCTCTTACATCCAGTATAATACAGCGCCCCATACCTCTTACATCCAGTATAATACAGCGCCTCATACCTCTTACATCCAGTATAAATACAGCGCCCCCATACCTCTTACATCCAGTATAATACAGCGCCTCATACCTCTTACATCCAGTATAATACAGCGCCCATACCTC
>ONZH01011737.1:0-39217 GCA_900303285.1 Rhinella marina | reverse complement strand
AGTATACAGTATAATCCCGTACTCCATTCTGTATAATATACAGTAGAATCCGTACACCATGCTGTATAATATACAGTATAATCCGTACACCATGCTGTATAATATAAAGTATAATTCGTACTCCATGCTGTATAATATACAGTAGAATCTGTACACCATGCTGTATAATATACAGTATAATCCGTACTCCATGCTGTATAATATACAGTATAATCCGTACACCATGCTGTATAATATACAGTTTAATCCGTACATCATGCTGTATAATATACTTTATAATCTGTATTCCATGCTGTATAATATACAGTATAATCCATACACCATGCTGTATAATATACAGTATAATCCCTACACCATACTGTATAATACACAGTATAATCCGTACACCATGCTGTATAATATACAGTATAATCCCTACACCATGCTGTATAATATACAGTATAATCCGTACTCCATGCTGTATAATATACAGTATAATCCATACAGCATGCTGTATAATATTCAATAGAATCCGTACACCATGCTGTATAATATACAGTATAATCCATACACTATGCTGTATAATACACAGTATAATCTGTACACCATGCTGTATAATATACAGTATAATCCGTACACCATGCTGTATAATATACAGTATAATTTGTACACCATGCTGTATAGTATACAGTATAATCCGTACACCATGCTGTATAGTACACAGTATAATCCGTACACCATGCTGTATAGTATACAGTATAATACAGGCCCCTGACCCCCTAATACTGGCCCTGCCTGACCCCTAACCGTAGTACTGGCCCCTGACCCCTACTCTGTTACTGACCTCTAACCTTGGACCCCTAACCCTGATACTGACCCCTGACCCCCTAGTATCGACCCCAAATACTGGCCCTGTCTCCCCCCCAAATACTGGCCCTGTCCCCCCCCTATACTGGCCCTGTCCTATCCCTAACCCTAGTACTGACCCCTACCCTGGTACTGACCTCTAACCCTGGACCCCCTAACCCTAATACTGAACTCTAATACTGTCCCTAACCCCAATATTGACCGCTAACCCTAATGCACTATACTGATCCATAATACTTTCTTATTTATATGACCATATTTGTTTTGCGATCCACAATTGCGGCTCCACAAAACACGGATACTGGCCGTGTGCATTCCACATTTTGTGAAACGCACATTCCCAGACCTAAGATAAAAATGCCTGTTCTTGTCTGCAATTGCGGTCAATAGGGCATGCTCTATCTTTTTTGCAGGGCTGTGGAGCGGAACTACGGATTTGCAGCCCCATTGAAGTTAATGGAAATATGATCATATGAATGTACCCTAATGTTGCCTCTAACCCCAATACTGGCCCTAAGGGTGCATTCAGACGACCATATTTCTGGGTCTGCATCCGTTCCACAATTTTGCGGAATGAGTGCAGACCCATTCAATTCAATAGGGCCGCAAAAGAT
This sequence comes from Rhinella marina, assembly GCA_900303285.1. NCBI lineage: Eukaryota > Metazoa > Chordata > Amphibia > Anura > Bufonidae > Rhinella > Rhinella marina. Next base: position 37,757 of record ONZH01011737.1, on the reverse strand, counting down.
GCAGACACACACACCATGTACTGTCCACATCCATAGTTCCGTTCCGTGGCCCCACAAAAAATATAAAGCGTATGTTGTATTCTTGTCCGCAAAAATAGGCATTTCTATATAGGGCTGACACTGTGCGTTCTGCAAAATGTGTTTTGCAGATCCACAATTTGTGGACTGCTAAACACTTTCGGTCATCTAAATGTAGCTTTATGCTAATACTGGCCCCTAACCCCAATACTGGCCCCTAACCCCAATACTGACCCCTAACCCCAATACTGGCCCCTAACCCCAATACTGACCCCTAATATACTAACACTAATGTTAATCCTATCCCTAAAACTGACTGGAACCTTAACTACAACCCCCAATACCTCACGTACCTCACAGTAACCATAATATATGACCGTCCACATATCTGTACACACTGCATCTTTTATACCTCACACCTGACACATAGTATACATACAGAGTACTGATACGTCAGGTACAAGGTATAATAGATGCAGTGGGTAAACATATATAGTATATACAGCAGTGTACTGGTATGTGAGGTATAATAGATGTAGTGTGTAGATATATAGTATATGCAGCAGTGTACTGATATGTGAGGTATGAGGTATAATATAGTGTGTACAGATATATGGTATATGCAGCAGTGTACTCATGTGAGATATGAGGTATAACACATGCAGTGTGTACAGGTATATAGTATATAAAGCAGTTTACTCATGTGAGATACGAGGTGTAATTTATACATCACACCTCCCATGTCAGTACACTGCTGTATATACTATATATCTGTACACACTGCATCTATTATACCTCACACATCAGTACACACTACATCTAATACACGCCGTATCTGACATATCAGTACACTGCTGTATATACTATATATCTGTACACACTACATTATACCTCATACCTCACATATCAGTACACTGCTGTATATACTATATATCAGTATATACCTCATGTATTATAAAAGTATAGTAGATGCAGTGTGTATAGATATATAGTATATACAGCAGTGTACTGATATGTGAGGTACAAGGTATAATAGATGCACTGTGTACAGATATATAGTATATGATATATATATATACGCGCGTTGAAGGAGCCGGGACCCGGCCGGCTCTCAACGCGCGTGCGTGGATGTACTACCGCAGTGCGCAGGCGCGGGATTTCGGGATCGTACAGGGCCGGGAGCCGAAAGAGCTGGCTGCCCGGCCCTGTCAATCAGCGCTACGGAGGTGTGGTAAGAGGCGTTATTACGGCCTCTCCTAGGTGCAGGTTCACGCCTACTGCACCTAGGGGAGGTCATTTGCATATTATAAAAACGTATTTTTTGGCTAAACTGCTGGACGGAGAAATATGAGACTAACATTACTGTCATCAAGTGTCATTTGCTAATTGCAAATGACGCTTGGTTTAATAGGGTGATTTCTGGTGACAGAAACCCTTTAAGTTCCAGACCCCTGTGATGAAACTTGCTATAGGTTCACTACATTAGAAAATGTGTACCTTCCTAGTTATGAAAAGATTATTTGTTGATTTAATTTTGGGTCTCCCTTGGTTAATAAAACATAACCCTGTAATTGATTGGTGTACTGCTGACCTAATCAAATGGGGTCCGCAGTGCACCAGTCATCTGACCTCTCTATCAATTCTTCTGCTTGTTCTGAACTTGATCTGCCTGAATATATATTTGATTTTAAGGATGTCTTTTCTAAAACCTTGTCTGAAATTCTGCCTCCAGTTTCTTCTTTGTTGAGAAGAAGGATGGTGGCCTGTGCCCATGCATTGATTACAGGGAACTAAACAAGATTACAGTGAAAAACCAGTACCCACTCCCTCTCATTCCCGATCTCTTGAATCAAGTTTCAGGTGCCACTTGGTTCTCTAAACTAGAGAAGGGGATGAGTGGAAGACAGCCTTCAACACCCCATTTGGGCACTTTGAATACTTGGTGATGCCCTTTGGGCTCTGTAATGCCCCAGCAGTCTTCCAGGGATTTATGAACAATGTTTTTCAAGATATCGTAGGTCATTTTGTAGTTGTATATCTTGATGACATTCTAGTGTTTTCACATGATTGGGAATCCCATTGCTCTCATCTTCGAACAGTTCTTTAAAGATTGAGGTCGCATAACTTGTTTGCTAAACTTGAGAAATGCATCTTTGGTACACAAAAGATTTATTTTCTGGGTTACATTTTGACTCCACGTGATGTTCAGATGGATCCAGTAAAGGTGAAGGCCATCACGGAATGGGTTTGCCTAACTAGTCTAAAGGCACTGCAACGCTTCTTAGGCTTTGCCAACTACTATCGTGAACTTATTAAAAACTTTTCGATAATAGCCAAACCTTTGACGGACCTCACAAAGGGTCCGTCAAAGGTTTGGCTGATATTGGTAACTGGGAATTGGTAGCCATCAAATTGGCGTTAGAAGAATGGAGGCACTTCTTAGAGAGAGCTACCCACCAGTTTACTGTTTTGACTGACCACAAAAATTTGGTATACTTAGATAACGCTAAAAGATTGAATCCCAGGCAAGCTTGCTGGGCTTTCTTCTTTTCCCGTTTTAACTTTGTTGTAACATTCCATCCAGGGTCAAAGAACTTAAAGGCTGACGCTTTATCTCGTAGCTTTGGTATCTCTGACTTCCTGGAATCTGAACCTGAAAATATCCCCCCCCCCCTGGGGTAGTCATAGCAGCGGTCTCCTCCAGCCTTTCCTCTCAGATTTTGTCTGCTCAAAATCATGCTCCCAAAGACCTTCTGGAAGGCAAACTTTTTGTTCCATTATATCTCCGGTTAAAAGTGTTGGAGGAGACCCACTGTGCACCTCTCACAGGACCTCCATGGGTCAGAGGTACTAAGGAATTACTCTCTAGGGTGTACTGGTGGCCTCACTGGGCCAGAGACGTGGGTGCATTTGTTACAGCTTGTCACATATGTGCTAGAGGTAAGAACCCCAGGAGATATCCTGAGGGTCAGCTGTGTCCTTTACCTATTCCATCTAAACCTTGGACCCATGTCTCAATGGATTTTGTAATCGATGTACCAGTCTCTAAAGGTTTTCTAAAATGTGTCACTCTATCCCGTTTAAAAAACTACCCAATGCCAAAACTCTATCTACCTTGTTTATTGATCATATTGTCTGTCTCCACGGTATTCCAGAAAATATTGTGTCTGACCGTGGGGTCCAATTTGTAGCAAAGTTCTGGAAAGAATTCTGCAAAAAACTTGATATTAATTTGTCGTTTTCCTCTGGGTTTCACCCAGAAACTAGTGGTCAAACCGAGGATAAATCAAGAACTTCTTAAATACCTGCGTTTGTATGTTTCTGATAATCATCACCTTTGGTCAGAATTTTTGTCATTAGCTGAGTTTGCCATAAATAATTATGTCAATTCTTCCACTAAAACCACTCCTTTTCATTGTAATTATGGTTTTCATCCTTGAATTTTTTTTTCAGCACCTTTTGTTTCTGACAATCCTCAGGCAGAATTTTCTTCCCAACAACTGAGCTCAGTCTGGTCCCAAATTCAAAGGAATCTTCAGGGTACCCAGAACTCCCTAGTCCAGGCTGTTAATAAAAGACGGTCACTCACTTCTCCATATTGTGCTGGGGATAAGGTATGGCTGTCCACAAAAAATTTGAAATTGAAGGTTCTGTCACTCAAGTTAGCTCCGCGCTTCATTGGTCCTTTTACTATTTTACAGGTTATCAGTCTGGTTGCATATAGGTTGTCCTTACCAGATTCTCTCAAAATTCATAATGTGTTTCATAAAAGTTTGTTAAAAAAAATTCTTTCTGTCTGTCATCCCATGCAAAGACCCTCCTTCGCCAAGTCTGGTTCAAAGAGAACTTGAGTTTGAGGTGTCTAAAATTCTTTACTCTAGGCGAGTACAAAGGTCAGTCCAGTATTTGGTGGATTGGAAGGGCTTTGGTCCAGAGGATGGAACCTGGGTGCCAGCCCAACATGTTCATGCTCCTCAACTGGTCTGCCAATTCCACAGGGCAGGTTTTAGGGGTCCAGTGTCCCCCCCGTAGAAGGGGGGGGTACTGTCAGAGTTCGGACACTCAGTGTGAATTGGGCTGTGTTAACCAGCCGACGCCTAGTCTCTTGCTAACCCTATTCACACTGGACCCTGCAATGATCAGCATGACATAATAGTATGTCAAATTGTGGCAAGTCACCTGCCACTATGAAGTACTATTATGTCATATGTCAGGAAGGGGTCAAAAACACAGTAAAAGTCAGAATTTTTGGTTATGTGCACACCACAAAATATTGTGCAGACTGGTTATTCATTTATTTAATTCATTTCAAATAATTAATACAGTCTAGTAAAATTCCACTTATTTTATCTAACCAACTGGCTAGCAAATACTATGAATTCTGCATACCTTTTCCTCAAATTACACAAAAAACTTGGTGTAATTTGTCACATCTAGGGTTCTAACACTTTTTTCTGACATACACAATGAAGAGACAGGGCTTCCCGGAAATGGATATAGCTTTATGGGAAAAAGGAAAGTGCCTAAGATGCTCCATTTTGCACCAAAAATGGGGCCAAAATTGTGGTGTAAAAACTTGTTTAAAAGTAAGCTAACCAATGGTAAATATAGATTCAGAGAAAAGTGTATGCAATTATAAAAGTATTCGTATCTAGGCGCTGGTTTGGAAACTGTGGAATATTGTTTGTGGGACAACTCCTTTAAAGGTGACCTGTCACCAAAAAAATGTAATGCAATCTGACAGCCCCATGTTACAGAGCAGGAGAAGCCGAGTAGATTGATATATAGTTTTTGTGGCAAAAGATTTACTAAAACATGTCATTTATACATTTATATCTCTGCTTTTTTACCTCCTGTGAACAGATAGTGATAAATAGTATTATGTTATAGAGAAAGGGCTGTCAGTCACTGATAACTCCTCCCTCCTGTACCAATAGGTATTCACAGGGCTGCAGATATAAATGTAAAAAGTACAAGTTTTACTGAATGATTTCCTACAATACTATCTATCAATCTGTTCAACTTCTCCTGCTATATAACATGCTGCTTTCAGATTGCATTGCACTTTTTGGTGACAGGTCCTCTTTAACAAGTGCCTAAAAATGCTTTCTTGTTATGTGCACACCAGAAAACTTTTTTTCATGCATTTACCAATAGATTTCTTTATAGGAAGAAAAAAAATGTTGAACAAAAGCCATTCACATTGCTATATATTAATATTCATTCTGGCTTGGGAAGGACAAGTTCTGGGTCTTTCCTTTTAACATTTTATATTGAGTAGGGATGAGCCGACCGCTGGATATTCAGGTTTGACTGGTTCGACCGAACTGAGTTTCAAAGTTAGGTTTGGGTCCTGAAATTGACCAGAACTTGACCCCGAACAACGAACCCCATTGAGTCAATAGGGACCTGAACTTTGAGGCACTAAAATGGCTGTAAAAAGATCATAGAAAGGGCTAGAGGGCTGCAAAAAGATACAAAATGGGGGTAAGAGCAGTACAATTACTCTACAAACAAATGTGGATAGGCAAATGACTTAAAATATGAAACTTAAAATAACATAAAATACATAAAAATAAAAAAATAATAATCTTAAACCAGGAGCCGAAGGTCCAAGTTGAGTAGGTAGTTTAGGAGGCTGTGGATGTGGCGATGTAGGTGGAAGGGATGGAGGAGGTGGAGGAAGAAGCCAACACTGTTTTTGTTTTGTTTTTTAAATGTGTCTGTTGATTCTGTGTGTGACCTTTAGCCATTTTTTGGAGTGCGGCCAGTATATTTCTACTCTTCCAATATCAGACATAATAATCTTGAGCCAGGTGGCAGAGGTCTGAGTGGAGGAGGCGGGCAGTGCATGCAGAAGAGGGGGAGGAAGAGGCCGAGACCACAGCAGAAGAGGTAGCATGAGAAGACTGTGATCTTTAGTAGTTCTTCAGGTGTTTAATCCACTCCAGCTCTTGCTTTGCATTTAGATGCTGGATGATGAAGGTGGTGCTCAGGTTTAGAACATTTATGCCTCACTTAAGGCTCTGACGCACAGTGTGCAATCCACCTGTGTCCTTTCATCAGCACACTGCCTTAAGAACTGCCACACCAAGGAACTCCTTTGTGCTGGCTTTGGTGTGCTACATCTCTTTGCACGTTGGGCAGTAGCAGACATACTGGCTGGGGGGGTAGGTAACTCTGCTTTTGCACCCTGCTCCCTCTTTTGCTGGCTGGCGCGACATGCTGCAGTGTTTCTCCCACTTCCTCATTCTCAAAAACATAAGTGGTTGGGCATCAGTGCACTAAATTTTTTTCACTTGTGAGGCAGGGCTAGGTGGATGGCCTTCAAAAACTCCGCCAGCAGAGTCTTCAAAAAGCATAAGTGCACTGGTCAATCACAGCTATGCCAATACTAGGCATGACTGTGATGGCTTTCAAGTGGCCACAGATTAAACGCTTGTTGATTGTCTGCACTGCAGCCTTTCAACAAGGTTTATTTAAAATTCGAACAACAAACACAGACACAAACTTTGGCGCCAAAGTCCGTATTCGGGTTCGGTGCTCGGACACCATAATGTTCGCTACGGTCCCGATCATGGCGGTCTGAGCTCACCCATCACTAATACTGACCTGCACAATAAATGAGATCGCACAATAAATCGCCGCTTCGTAGATTTGTATCAAATCCTCCATTTTTCCCACTCCGAAGCAAATCCGGATTTTTTTCAGATTTGCCTCGTATTATTCCTAAATGTTCTTACAATTTTGAACACTAAGGCTACGTACGCTACGTACGCAATGTACGCATTTTTCTTGCCTCCTCCCCCGACCCCCAAAGCGGGAAAATGACGATACGCCCCCTCAAGAGCATGAAAGTGAAGATACACCCCCCTCAGAAGTGGGAAAAACCAGCCCGCCCACCAGGAACTAACTATTTGCACGTATAGGTAGTGAAGACTCCTCCCTCATTACTCTGCCCTCCTCTCCAGTTCAAGCCAGCGGTGAACAAGATCCAGAGTCAGACCACAGCAAACAGCATGGCGAAAGAACTGTGACCCAAGTGGGGAGAGATGGTCTTTGGGGACGAGAACCCTGAACCACTGCCTGCTCCAGAGATCAGAGCGTCACAACTGTGCAAGAGAGTCTCACCGGCTCCTGACTCCATATTCGCCTTGCCAGCTGGTGCTGCTGGTGCAGCAGAGGCAGCTGGAGCGTCCACTTAGCCGCCCAGGAGGAGAACAACAACAACACCTTCCATTCGGTAGAACCCGATTGTGTCAGCATCAGTGACGGCCCACGCCCAGACCCTATGGGACTACAAGAATGCAGTGGAGGACTGGGTCATCCAAGTACTGGACCATCCAAGGCCGGTAGACCCTACACTGGAGCGGCAAAAGGGAATCGTCCTGTGCTTTTCTGTGGAGCGAGGCTCTGGCTTCCTGGCGGATGACGAGAACGCAAGGAGTACTTCGTGGGCTGCAGGTCAGTGAAATGGCCGTACCTGTCCCAACCCCATCACAGCCTGTACGTGGGGGATCAGTTGGAATATATCCTCATGGCATCCCTGAAAGGCCCCTTTGCTACCGGGGTTACCGTAGTACCTAAGCCCCTGGTTCCTACATCATCACCTGAAGTTTGCCCAGAGGAACCACCAGGTGAAGTACCGGTGCGCTGCCTTCAGGAGTCACCAGATGGCACCCTCCATTTCAGGCAGAATCCAAAGCCGGAGCCTCTGATCCCTGGACTGCCAGTGCCACCACCATCACAGTCCTTTCAGCTTGGTCAGGTGATGACTTAATCGTTTACGTTCCAGTCCACGGTGATCCTCCAGTACCAACTACCCTGGAAAATGAAGCCAGCAACAGCCAGGGGAGCTGGGGTTTCTTCCCTGGGTGCAACCTTGCCTCAACCGCTGCAGCCAGAAGCCTTACCCCTGCTGTCCCGGCAGGAGAATCCGGAAAAGTAAAGGCGCAAGTGGCTGCAGCGCCCACCACCACCCGAACACGGTCAAGTCGGACTTCTGGAAGAAGAGGGCAGTGGAGTTCCACCAGAGCAGCGAGCTTGGCCTACAGGAGGCAGGAGCGTCCTCTGATCTCATTCAGCAGTAGCTCAAACGAGGAGGACTTCAGGCCCCTAATCTGAGGAACCCTACTACTGGCTGAGTGATTTAAAGGACACCTTAGGAGGACTTATGGGAGCCACACCATGGACTGCACCAGACAGGTGAGAGCTAGTTAGTACTTGTTTTGTTTAGTTTGTATTGCCCCCTGTTTGACTTTCTCCCAGATGGACATGGCTTGTCAGGACTCCACCCCCCCCCCCCATTCTGCAGAAAATTCCCAGTTGCACCTAAGCATGCTTATTTTCCTTCCCCCCACTTCTCAGGTTATTTGGGAGCCCCTTTTGCAAAGAAGGTTCTCTATTTACTGCTATTTTATATTATCCATGTGGATTATACATTACTAGAGATGAGCGAGCACTAAAATGCTCAGCTGCTCGTTATTCGAGACAAACTTTTCCCAATTCTCGGGTGCTCGTTTCGAGTAACGAACCCCATTGAAATCAATGGGAGACTCGAGCATTTTTTGCAGGGGACCATGGCTCTGCCTAGGGAAGGCTGGGTGAAAACCTGGAAACCTCAGAAAATGATGGAAACACCACGGAAATGGACAGGAAACAGCAGGGGCGGCATGCATGGATGCCTCTGAGGCTGCCTAATTCCACCATTACCCCAAATTCTCCTGCAACAGCCTGGTGGTTACCCTCATGGCAATTGTGCTCAACCAGACCAAGAAAGGCGAGGCACATGCCCATCAAATGTTAGGGAAGCATCTAACTAGGTGCAACGAAGGTCCATCACCCATGCCCATGCTGGCACTGCTCTCCTATCCCCAGCCACACGATGCAGGCATAAGCCTGACACAGCATGGCGGTGACACCAACAAGTGACCAAGTTAGATGAGGTAGCTGGTGAAGCACCCAAAAATTTAGCCTGACACAGCATGGCGGTTACACCACCAATGACTTTGTCTGACTGAGAATGCAGTGAAATGGCTTTTGTTGAGCCTCCAAAAATTTTTTTTCTTTTCGGAGTACATAAAGTCGACCCTTAGCAAAAAAAATAAAAAATGTAAATGTCGGTACTTGCGCCACCTGAAAAATTGTTTTGGACTGTCTGTTTGACGCTCCTGAAACATTGTTTTATAGTGTCTGTAGTTGACACTGCGGAAAAATTGTTTGGAGTGAGAGCCTGTAGGTGGCCCTCTGGAAAAATTGTTTAGAGAGAGGGCCTGTAGGTGGCCCTCCGGAAAAATTGTTTGGAGAGAGGGCCTGTAGGGGGCCCTCCGGAAAAATTGTTTAAAGAGAGGGCCTGTAGGTGGCCCTCCGGAAAAATTGTTTGGAGAGAGGGCCTGTAGGGGGCCCTCCGGAAAAATTGTCGTAAAAGAGTTCTAGTTGGCCCTCTAAAAAATTGCGTTTTGGGTCAGCGTTAGGCAAAGACGACAAGGAGGAGGAGGAGTAGGAGGAGTAGAGAAGAGGAATTGGATACATAAGTAATGTTAATCTTTAGCTGCTTTCCCCCGGAGGAGATTTGAATTCTGGTGAAATCCAGGCTTTGTTCATTTTAATAAGCATCAGCCTGTCAGCGCTGTCAGTTGACAGGCGTGTACGCTTATCAGTGATGACGCCACCAGCTGCACTGAATACCCGCTCTGACAACACGCTAGCGGCAGGGCAGGCCAGCACCTCCAAGGCGTACAGCGCCAGTTCAGGCCACGTGTCCAGCTTTGAAACCCAGTAGTTGTATGGAGCAGAGTGATCGGTCCGGACGTTGGTATGGTCAGCTAGGTACTCTCTCACCACCTTTCTGTAAAGCTCACCCCTACTCTGCCTAGAATGGGGACAGGTGACAGTGTCTTGCTGGGGTGACATAAAACTGGCAAAGGCCTTGGAGAGAATTCCCCTGCCAGTGCTGGACAAGCTGCCTGCTCGCCTCCTCTCCCCCGCTACTTGGCCCACAGAACCACGCCCTCTGCCGCTAGCGGCATCAGATGGGAAGGATTGTTTCAGCTTGTGCACCAGGGCCTGTTGATATTGATTCACTCTCATACTCCTTTCCTCTACAGGGATGAGAGTGGAAAGGTTCTGCTTGTACCGTGGGTCCAGGAGAGTGAACACCCAGTAATCGGTGTTTGAAAAAATGCTTCTAACGCGAGGGGCACGGGATAGGCAGCCTAACATGAAGTCTGCCATGTGCGTCAGAGTCCCAACACGCAAGAATTCCCTCTCCTCGCTGGCCTGACTCTCCATTTCCTCCTCCTCTTCAGCCCATACACGCTCAAGAGTTAAGAAGGACTGAGCATTGGTACCCTCTTCTGTCTCGGCGACATTCTCCTCCTCTTCCTCCTCCTCCTCATCCTCATGGTGGTTAGGCTAGTAGTGGTGGCACCCCTGCTGATCCTGGTGTGGCACAAGTTGCACACCACAGTCCGTCGGTCATCCTCAATTTCTTTAAAGAACCTCCAGACTTGCGAACATCTAGGCCTCGCCACGGGAGCTTCACTACGTGAAACTGTTGCTTCTGATGCACCAGCTCTGGCCCTGCTTCTCCCTCTGGCCACACCACTGCCTCTTCCAACCTGTTGTGGTGCAGCACTCGCCTCCGCCTCAGAAGCACTGTCTTCACTCGGCTTATCAACCCAGCTTGGGTCAGTCACCTCGTCATCCACCGATTCCTCAGTCTGCTCCCCCCTCGGGCTTCCTGCCCTGACAACAACTTCACCACTGTCTGACAACCGTGTCTCCTCATCGTCCGACACCTCTTGACACACTTCTTCCACTAAGTCAACAATGTCATCACCCTCAGACTGCGACAGTTGGAAAACGGGCATCGGGAAAGAGGTCAGCAGCAACCTGAGAAGTGGTTTGTGACTCTGGGAAGGGTCCAGAAAACAGTTCCTCAGAGTATGCCGGATCGCATTCCAAATTTTCCTGGGAGGGGGCAGACTGGGGGGAAGGAGGTTGAGGTGGAGGAGCTAGAGGAGTGCTCCCTTGGGTAACGTGGGTGGACTGCGTGGAAGACTGACTGGTGGACAAATTACTTGAAGCATTGTCCGCAATCCACGACATTAGCTGTTCGCACTGTTGTGGTTTCAACAGTCCTCTACCACGTGTCCCTGTAAGTTGAGACATGAAGCTAGGGAGTGTAGCTCTGCGGCGTTCCCCTGCTCCCTCATCAGCAGGTACTGTCTCACCGTGCCCAGGACCACGGCCTCCGTCCCCTGCAGTAATTGAATGCCCACGCCCTCGTCCTCGACCCTTAGCCCTGGGGTTCAACATTTTCTGTATATAAGTGTATTATATATACAAAAAAAAATGGGCCTGCTGTACTGAAACCCACAAACTTGTTCAATCTGAACAGGTTAATATATAGGTGGATAAGTTAGAGCAAAATTACGTATTTTATTATGTACCGTGCAGTATGGAGCAATTACACTGAGACTATTAGATTAGGCAGACTTGGTCTGCTTAAGTGCAACCCAGACAAATGTCGCACAGAGATTTTTCTAATGTAGCTGTATCAGTGAGAGCAAAAGACCTTTTTTAATTACGTGACGTACAGAATGGGTCACCTGGACAGAAAATACGGATTGTGGTTTGTATATAGGTGGATAGGTTAGAGCAAAATTACGTATTTTATTACGTACCGTGCAGTATGGAGCAATTACACAGAAACTATTAGATTAGGCAGACTTGGTCTGCTTAAGTGCAGCCAAGACAAATTTCCCACAGAGATTTTTCTAATGTAGCTGTATCAGTGAGAGCAAAAGACCTTTTTTAATTACGTGACATACAGAATGTGTCACCTGGACAGAAAATACGGATTGTGGTTTGTGGTGACTGGACAGCTGAATTATGACACACAGAATGGTTCCACACAGCTGTATGAAATGGATTTGTATCACTGAGATAAAACAACAAAAAAACTATTTTTTTTTTTTTTTGTTGTTTTTTTGTTTTTTTTTTTAACGTGACTTGCAGAATATATCAGAGAGCAAACTCAGCCCCTGCTGACTGTGGCTATATTGACTGCAACCCAGAAAAATGTCGCACTCAGATTTTTCTAATGTAGCTGTATCAGTGAGAGCAAAAGACCTTTTTTAATTACGTGACGTACAGTATGGGTCACCTGGACAGAAAATACGGATTGTGGTTTGTGGTGACTGGACAGCTGAACTGTGACACACAGAATGGTTCCACACAGCTGTATGAAATGGATTTGTATCACTGAGATAAAACAATAAAAAAAAAAAAATTGTTATATATGACGATAGCTGCACTACTAGTGCCAGCCAGCCCAGCCAGGAGACAAAAAAAAGTGTCTTGTAGCCCTTAGAAGGACTGTTGGGTTCTTTTGAGATCACTCCTGCCTAACAGAGAACTAAATCCAAGCCCTAACACTCTCCCTGAAACGCAGCAGATCTGTCCCTAACGACATTCAGACAGCCTCTGAGCCGAGCACCGCCGGACGTCACTAGTATATTCCAGGGTCACCTGATCTGGCCAGCCAACCCCTGCTATCGACATGTAAGGGCCCCACGTGATGCTGGGTGTACTGCAGAGTCTCCTGGTTTGTGATTGGCTGAGTTTATAGCCGCCAAAAATTCAAAATGCGGGAGATGCCATTTCCTCGAGCATGGCGAGATGCTCGTCCGAGCATCGAGCACTTACGAGTAGCCTAATGCTTGAACGAGCACTAAGCTCGGACGAGCATGCTCGCTCATCTCTATACATACCCGTTTGGATTAAAAAATTACCTCACGTGGATTACAATTGAATTTTGGACTCTGTTCCAGTGTTTTATCATGTCAAGCAGCCACAAGGAGAGACTCAAACATATATCTGAGCCTTTTATGCTTGCAAATGTGAAATTGCACTAAAATGTTTGCATAATTGTCATTGCTCATTTTTAGCAATGATGTTTTTACAGGTTCAGCAACGTTCAAGTACTTTAGCCCATTGTGTGTATTCTTTTACAGATACTGCAATGTGTCCTATTATGTACCTATTGTACAGTGTTTTTTTAGTAAATTATGCACTTAGCCTGATAGCTAGCACCTTACTTTTCTACCTCATATGGACTGCCTCTAAAGACTGTACGCCGCGGCCTAGCCTCGTGTGTATGACGCAATCGCAAGTCAATAGTACCTCTAAGGTAATAGTACGTTTCTAACTCTAAGGTAAACATCATAAAACAGTACCTAATAAACTTTGTCATAATTTCAGTTTTTTTTCACCCCATTCTATCCACCAAAAAAAGCTAATAGACATTATTCAATACTTTATACATATAAAGTACCGTATTTTTCACTTTATAAGACACACTTTTTCCCCCCCAAAAGTAGGGGGAAAATTGACATGTGTCTTATAAAGCGAATACAAGTGAGCGCTTCCATTATACACTAGTATGTATTAGGTGCCGGGACCCCCACCAGCCCACCCAGCCCCATAAGGATAAAATAAAAAACTCTCTCACCTCTCCTGCGCCGCGGCTCCGCTCCGGGTTTGACGCTCCTCTTTCTTCTCTGGGACGGCTCTGCACTGTCCTGACCGCGTACAGTGTCAGGACATAGTGTTCACACTATGACCTGACGCTGCACGCAGTCAGGTGACAGTGCATCACCGGCCGGAGGAGACAGAGGAGCGCCGGACCTGGAGCGGAGCCGCGGAGCAGGAGAGGTGAAAGAGTTTTTTTATTTTATCTTTATGGGGCTGGGTGGGCTGATCTGAGGTCTGATGGCGGCATAGTCGGCTAATATGGGGGCTGATGGGCTGATCTGAGGTCTGATGGGGGCACTGTGGGCTGATATGGGGGCATAGTGGGCTGATCTGAGGTCTGATGGGGGCACTGTGGGCTGATATGGGGGCATAGTGGGCTGATCTGAGGTATGATGGCGGCAGAGAGGGCTGATATGGGGGCTCAGTGGGGTGATATGGGGGCTGATATGAGGTCTGATGGGGCAGAGTGGGCTGATATTGGGGCACAGTGGGCTGATATGGGAGCATAGAGGGCTGATCTGAGTTCTGATGGGGGCACAGTGGGCTGATATGGGGGCTGATGGGCTGATCTGAGGTCTGATGGGGGTCTGAAATGGAGGGCTGATGGGGTTCTGACATGGAGGGCTGATATGGGGGTCTGATGTGATGTCCTGAAATTTATGGGGGGTCTGATATGAGGTGTGATGAAAAATGTTTTTTTTCTCATTTTCCTACTCTAAAATCTGGGGTGTGTCTTATCATCAGGTGCGTCTTATAAAGCGAAAAATACGGTATATACAAATGGTAATTTAAAAATACAACTTGTCTTGCAAAAAAAAAAAAAAAAAACACCCTTAGGATATGTCAAAGGAAAATAAAAATGTTAGAGCTTTTGAAATAGATGGAAAAAAATTGTGCATCCTAGAGTCAATAAAAGGCCACATCCTTAAGGGGTTAAATGAAGTCCCTTTATGGCAATGTTTCATGAATGTATAGAGTCAGATTTCTGGCCTTTTGCCTGTGACCTTATCCATCGTATCTCTGAATCATTACCACCATCTGGCAGCAATGGTGAATCTTCATAGTATTTTATAGTCAGCCAAAGAAAAATGAGTTAGAGACGCCATTTAAGTGCATATGAGTAATTACATAGTGAGTCGTGCTACCCCTCTTATCTCTACTTATTACTAAAAGTGCTAATGAAGCATATGGCCTGTACCCAAATATGACGTTATTCCTGATACATAGTTATTCTTCCAGAGCCTCTATATATTATATTATAGCCTAATGTCAGTGCCATTTCCTTACATTGAACCACAGCAACAATGCATCCTGTATCAGTAATATTAATGTTTTATACAACTGGCTAAGTAAATACAATAGGTCACTGCTTGGGTAATGGAATGAGTTTCTCCAGTTTAATCATTTTCAAATCCCAGCACAGATTTGTATTTTTGTTGCAGCTAAACAGTCTGTAGACATCATAGAGATGTGTAATATTAGTATTTATTTTCCATCTGAATTTATGAATCCCAAATCCTTTGAGATTATTTAGGCAAAGCAAACTGGCAGTATTTCAAAAAGTGTGTTTCCTTGCCAACTATGCTATGAAAGAAGGAAGGAAAAAGATAATATAAATCCACATTTTGTGTATTTAAATATTTTTTATGATTTTATTAGCATGTAATGTTTTTAAATCATATTTGTGGTTTTCTGTCATTCTGAATAATGGATGTCATTAAAAATAAGAATATGTCAAATTTCAGATACGGATAGCTTTTAAGACTTTCATCATGAATCAGCAGAAAACACAACCTATGAACATAAGTATAAGGACTTCATTATGTTAATGTGTAATACATGCAAAGAATGAACATACGGTATGAGTCTACATTTAAACTTTTTTACTGTTTCAAATATTAGTACACATATAGGCAAAACACTTTTATCCTATGTAGAGACACAGCAAACTTGATGCAGTCAAGGTATTGTTGGGAGGTTATGCTAGCCTTTTATATATCAATGACCTGGTATTTCTCAGGGCCACCACATTTCTTAGCAATCCTGAAAACCCACAGATGTATATGTGTACACTTAGAGTCCGAACTCCAGTCAAAGGGTTACCACCACTTTAAGAATACTGATTAAAATTAACTTGTTGCAACAGGACAGAATCAACCTAAACAAGGACACTTGAAATGGTTTTTGGTGACTATGACAACCCTGTTTCAATTGAAAGTCCAGGATTAGTATCTAATCTGACTAACATTAGTGTCCTTCTCTTACTTCAATCTGTAGGTGCCCTCCCAGCTTCCACCAACTGTAAAACACTCACTCTGACTTTTGATTTGGCCTTTGTCAAAAGATATAGGGCAACCATTGAATTTGTTCAAGTGTTTGAAGTTGGTCCAGTAAAAATACGCAGCCACAGGCTCCCTGGACAACAGTTGCTCGCAGGCTCACCAGTCTCTGGAGTTCTCTCTTTTTCTCTGTCTTAAGACACCCTTAAGACTCTGAGTGCTTCTAGTTCATGAGCCTGTCTCACTCTCCCTCACGTCTCCCGAAGCAATATTTTACTCTCTTTGACTCTTATTTTGCTAACCAGCATGGTCCTTAGTAGATGACTAGGCCCAAACCTCTGCTCAGTCTATCAGCATGTCTCTCATGAACACACACACCAGGCAAACTCACTGTTTTATACATGCACTTTAATCACCACCTGCAGACTTTGTGGCATAATGTTTCTGGCACCAAGACAATGACCTCTTGTGATTGACACCTCCTCCTCTTGTAGAATGACTTCTTGGTGAAAGTGGCTCACTTCTAGGTGACACTTGGGTCATCCTCCTAAATTCAATAGCTAAATTAAGTTGAAAGATTCCTGCACCAGTGCTACACAGGATCAGATTACAGGGAGAAACCCAGGAGCATGACCCTAGACCTCTACTATTCAATGAGACCAAATGGCCTCCAAACACCACATTTTGTACAGGCTATTACCCTGTAGATGCTTCTTAAGCAGCTCTACTGATGTTAGTAGTGGGAGCCAGTAGATAACACAACAATCAGAAGTTCTCTGTTACTTGAATAAACTAATGATGTTAGTCCCAACTTTACAGAGCTCAGTATGTGACAATGGCTTTATGACAAATATTGAGACATTAGTGAGTGGCATGAAAGAAAGTAGCTCAGATGCTGTGAAGAAAAAGACATTTCTTTGTAAACACAGGCACAGCTTACTGCGTGTTAACTTAAAATGCTTAAAGCGATCCTTCGGTTCAAGAAAAAAAAAATCACACTAACTCGGGAATGAACAGAATACTTACACGTGAAACTATTTTCACCTTTTTAGTTGAAGATCTGCCAATTCATGGGCTCCTCTTCTGCGATCCAAAAAGGCCTCACCATCTCTCAGATCTCCTAGTGTATATGTACAGGAAATTTGGTAACCCAAAACACTACCTACTACAAGTAAGTAGCAAATAGATGTGACCACACTGGTTGTGTAACCGATCCCCAATCTCCTCCCGCTGCTGTTTGGCTGTTGATCCAATTCCTGCTCCTCAACTTCATGTTCTCAAGGTTGAAATGCTGGAAATGGCTTGTACTGCTGATTCTTCAAATCACTAGCTGAGGTGGGTCACAGTTGTGTCTAGTGGTTGGCTGAGCAGGCAGCAGTCCATTCCAGTTCTGGTGTGTTAAGCCCAAGACCTGGAAGAAGAGAAGAGTTGGGTCCAGGGCAGTTGCCAAACAGCAGACATAAAAAAACAATCCTGGAACATTTTCTTCCCCTCATAACTGTATTATCCTCTGTTATTTCTCCTAGAAGTGTATGAATAAATTTACAACTAGGTATTACCACTAACCTTGTCAAAGGGGCAGGTCCCTAGGTGTCCTGACAAAATTAGGACTGATTGAACAGTTTGCAAACATGCAGGGGCAAACCCATAATTGATAACAACTAGTTGTCAATTTATTCAAAAAATTATCAAGAAAAAAATAAGAGGACCATCATAGCCCCAAGAAAAAATGCTACAAAATCATTATACTTTACATAATGGAATTATTTATTAAATTGGACACATCAGGAGTGGTGACAGGTTCGGTTTAAATGTTCACAATACAATGTAGTCCAGCACACGGGATAAATCTTGAAACTTTTATTAATCCATATTAAAATGTACCATTAATGGACCTTAAATGTTTCCAATATGCAATATATCCTTAATCATAGCATGAGTGCATTAAATATTTAATCTCATATGTCTTGGTCAACTGTGACCATGACATCCAAGTGGTCATTTAAAGGAAATGGGTTCCGTACAATTAATGACCACCCCTCAAGATAACATTGTGGAGCCGTTCGGTTGCTATGGCAGTCTGGGACCTTCTGAAGGTTCCAAGGCCTGCCATAGTAAACAAAGCACTTAAAGGGGCTGTCTCATTTCAGCAAATAGCATTTATTATGTGGAGGAAGTTAATACAAGCCACTTACTAATGTATTGTTATTATCCATATTGCTTAATTTGCTGGTTGGAGTAATTTTTCGATCTCATTATACACTGCTCGTTTCCATGGTTATGACCACCCTTCAATCCATCAGTGGTGGTCATGTTGGCATAATATAAGAAAAAACGCCAGCCTCTTTGGTGGCCGGGACCATGGGAGCTCACACAGGGCGGAGCTTTTTCCTATATTGTGCCAGCCGGCCACCACTGCTAAATTGAAAGGTGATCATAACCATGGAAATAAGCAGTGTATAATGTGATGAAAAAATGAATCCAGCCAGCAAAGGAAGCAATATAGACAATCACAATACATTAGTAAGTGGCTTGTATTAACTTTCTGTACATAATAAATGCCACTTTCTGAAGTGAGGCAACCCCTTTAATATTAACCCTTAGGATACCAGTGTTTTTTTTTGTTTGTTTGTTTTTTCCGTTTTTTTTTCCCACCTTATCTTCCTTAAGCCATAACTTTTTTTATTTTTCTGTTCACATAGTAGATGTATGGGGGCTTATTTTTTTGAGGGACAAGTTGTACTTTGTAATGCCACCATTTAATATGGCATACAATATAGTGGGAAGCGGGAAAAATCCAAATGGGTTGAAATGGGAAAAAATTGCAAGCCACCATTTTATGGGTTTTGTTCCCATGGCATTTCCCTTTGTGGCAATACTGACCTATGCCCTTCTTTCTCTAGGTCAATACAATTACAACAATACCACATATGTACAGTTTTTATGTCTAAATAGTGTAAAAAAAAATTTAAACTTTGAAAAAATATATTTTTTTACACCATATTCTGACCCCCCATAACTTTTTTGCAGGTCGCAGTCATTAGCCACAGATCTCTGCTGTTTGAAACAGAGGATACCCGCTGTCCTTGACACCCGCTGCACACGCGATCGTGCGCCATATTTGCCCATTGCTCCAGTGCCATATAGGTACGGTGCTGGTAGCAAACGGGTTAACATATTTTTGCCATAGACTGCAATACTACTGTATTTGATTGCGTATATAAATAGACAGCACACCAGTGATTGAGGTGAAAACGTGAGTTTTATTTAGCCGGGCATAGTAGTGAACAGTAGTACATTTGGCAACGTTTCCGGCTTTTACTTAGCCCTTCCTCAATATTTCTAACACATGATTGTCACAGAGTTTGTAATACTTAAGGGAAAAAAGGGGGCATTTCACACATGATAATATACAGCAAGTTGAAAAAAACATGATTGGAATGAAATATTCACACATGATTGTACGATTTTATGTTAAATAATCAAAACACATGATGAAGGTAGTCAGGAAGAAAAAACATGATTGTGGGTATATGGTGATCAGTAAATGATCTTGAATTATGAAAATATTGTAAACTGCATGATAGTATATATTTACTTGTATATGGTCCCTTGATTCCTATACTTTCAGCGCACTCTGCACTTTATTGCCACGTGTTGCTCATTTTATTCAGCCCACTATGTATATATAAATAGGTATTTTCCATGATTGCACAGATGTAATTTAGCATTTCACATTCATGTTTTTTCTTCCTAACTTCCTTAATCATGTGTTATTTAACATGAAATCGTAGAATCATTTGTGAATGAATATTTCATTCCGATCATGTTTTTTCAATTTGCTGTATATTATCATTTGTGAAACGCCCCCCTTTTTCCCTTAATCAAGTATTACAAACTCTGTGACAATCATGTGTTAGAATTATTGTACCTACAATATTTATTCAATAGCCTGAAAGCCCGAAACTTTGCCATATGTACTAATACACACTATATTGCCCGACTGAATAAAACTCACATTTTCACCGCAATCACTGGAGTGCTGTCTATTTATATACGTATCTGAAGGTATTGGTCCAGAGGTCGAGTCAGAACCAGAACCAGACGTGCACCCAAATAATATCCAGTTAATGGAAGAGTGCTGTAACCCTCTGGATCACTGTATTTGATTGCAGTCTATGGTATAAGCATTCCAATGATTGCATGTTCAAGTCTTATAGAGGGACAAAAAATTCAAATCAGCCCTCTTACACTTTTTTTTAAACAAATGAATATAAATAAACCAAAGGGAAAAATTGGTATCTGTTCCAAAATGTCAGAATTATTAAAATAGAAATAAAACCATTTATTATGTTTTGGTCATTTTACCACACCAAAAAATGAATAAAAAGTGATCAAAATGTCATACATACCTGAAAACAGTTTTAATAAAAACTCCAGCTTGTCCTGCAGCATTGAGCTCTTACACAGCTCAGTGGACAGAAATGAAAAAGTTATTGGTGTCAGAATGTGATGATGAAAAAAACTGCTTTTTCAAAGTTGCTTATTTTTTACATATTAAAATATAGTAAAACAATATAAATGTAGTATTCCTGTAATCGTATTTACTCTCAGAACAAAGGTAATTTTTACAACTATATGAATGCCATAAATATGAAACCCTAAAACAATGGCACTATTGTTGTCACGGGGAGCCGACGGTGCGCTTCCTCCGTGAAGCGCCGTCGACTCCCACTGTTGTTCAGGAGCGATGACAACAGGGGTGGGGAGGACTGGCGTGGCGTCCATCCCCTTGACGACCGGCAGGAGGAGCTTTTGAGCGCTGGCAGGAGGGCCAGTGCTCAGCTATGAATTTGTGTGCTATAGGTCACGTGATGCTGGCCACGTCACATGACCTACCTCTGAGTACTGGCAGGAAAGCCAGCACTTCCTGTTTCAGTTTGGGAATTAGGTCACGTAACGCCGCACTACCGGTGCTTGTATTTGTGATCCTCTGCGACTTTAGTACTTGACTCCGGCTTGTGTTTTTGACCTGGTTCCTGCTCTCTCCCCTGGTTTTGACGTGACTTCCTAGTACGAGTTTGGCTTGCTGACCTTCCGATATTGTGTTTGTGTTCTGTCTTTGTTTATTGTGTTCTTCTCTTGTTACCCTTCCCTGTATGCTCCTGAGCTTATTTAGGCTACGGTTTACCGCCCAGTTACGCTCCGTTACCTAGGACGGGCCATGTAAGTAGGTAAAGACAGAGGTGGGGCTCAAGTCAGGGCTCGTCCCCCTCCCCTCCCACTCGTGACAATTGTGTTATTCTAGTTTCCTAATATATCATATTAAATGTTGCCATTAGAAAGTATACCGCGTCCCACAAAAAAAAAAAACAGGCAAAAAAAACTAGTGCTGATACAGCTACAGTGTGTGAAAGGAAAAATAAAAATGTTATGGATTGAGGAAGGTAGGGCAAATAATATGAAAACAAAAAGTGAAAATTGAGGGGTTAAGTTAGGTAATCTGCACTGACCACAGTGATATAAAAGATGTGTGCAGTGATACTGTGTGAATAGAGACATTATCCTGCTTTATATAGGCTTACAGTAGTACAAAAGAGCCATCATTGACCCTTTCACCTTGATACGGAATGATACAGAAAATATATTGCACATCCTGTTTTATTACATACAGTGAAGAGAGGAAAACAGCAAACAGCTTATTTTGACTTATTTACTCTAGCAGTTAGTTTGAAAACTGGAACATTCTAATTTTTTTTTTTTTGTTTGATTTTACATGGACAACAATAAAAAGTTATATTCATTGGGGCAATTTGTTTATAATGGCTCAAGAGAAAATAAACATTTGTTCAATGTTCATTTTTGTTGCTTTTTTACTGCATTTGAAATTATTGTGTGCCTCTGGGCAAAATTATATACTTTGGGAAAATGTCGGCCACATCTGTTTCTTTGGCATTTTGATGTGATTTTTCAGTAGGAGATAATATCTAGCTAGCATGAACATCATCTAGAAATACTTAATCCATATTTTAATTTGCTGAAAGTGAAGAAATAGCAATGTTTCAATCGATCTAATTAGATTAAGCATTATCAATACATTTTCTTTTATGCTTACTGAACTAACAACATGATATTAATTTACTTTAGATTTTTGCAGTTTTTGTAGGTGCACTTACCATTCAATTTTTCATTCTTTTAATAAAACATTGCCTGAGTAAAATACTTTTAACTACAAAAACCTATACATTTAGAATATAACTGGAACAAGTGGTCTGCAAGTAGCAGTTAGATGTGATGCTTTCAGTGTTTTAGGGGGTTTAGGAAATCAAAATAAAAATTGCACACTATCTTCTCTTTGTAACTTGGCAACACAATGATTTGACAGTCAAGTGCACTAAGGCCCCTTTCACACAAGCGTGACAGATTAGGTCCGGATGCGTTCAGGGTGCGTTCAGGAAAACTTGCACCATTTTGCAAGCAAGTTCAGTCAGTTTTGTCTGTGATTGCGTTCAGTTGTTAAGTTTTTCACACACGTGATAAAAAACTGAAGGTTTACAAACAACATCTCTTAGCAACCATCAGTGAAAAATACATTGCATCCGCACTTGCTTCAGGATGCAATGCGTTTTTCACTGAAGCCCCATTCCCTTCTATGGGGCCAGGGCTGCGTGAAAAACGCAGAATATACAACATGCTGCGTTTTTCATGTACACAGACCCATTGAAATGAATGGGTCAGGATTCAGTGCGGGTGCTATGCGTTCACGTCACACATTGCACCCGTGCGGAAAACTCGCTCGTGTGAAAGGGGCCTAACTATTACTGAGTGACAATAACAGAAATCAGCAGATCAAAAGAACACCAAGGGATGCCATAACAAGTACTATATGTAAACAGGAAAGTTTTTTTTATCATTTCTAGTCATGAGTGAAGTATTTGATTCAGCTGCTTCCCCAAAATTTACAAAAAAAAAACTGTTTTGTGATAAATTACTTTGTCCCAAAGCGCATTTCTTTGTAAGTAGTGGGTGCAATGACACGTTAATATCTGATCACGGCATCTGACAGTAATAACACAGTGTAAAAAAAATTATCATACTTAACTCATCCATTTGATCACAATCTTGATTGAAGATCTAGTGCAAATCTCACACTGTCCCTGATGACGGCATTACTCCGGCTGGCGTGGTGATATCATACGTTACCACACACAGGCTTTTGTGTGAGATCTTCATTCAAGATAACGGTCAGCTCGTCATGATCAATTGTAATCCACGTGAGAAAAAATTGTAATCTAAACAGGTAATGTGTAATCCACATGGATAATAGAGAATAGCAGCAAATAGAGAACCATTTTGGAAAAGGGGGCTCCCAAATAACCTGAGAAGGGGGTAAAAATGGAAAATAGGTCAGCTTAGGCGCAACTGGGACCTTTCTGCAGAATGGGGGGACTCCTGACTGACAGCCATGTCCACTCCAGCTGGGTGAGAGTCGAACTGGGGCAATACATTACATTAAAAAGCAGCACATAGAGAATCCTTTCTGCCAAGGGGTCTCCCAAATAACCTGAGAAGGGGGTAAAAAGGAAAATAGGCACACTTCGGCGCAACAGGGAAATTTCTGCAGAGTGGGGGGAGTCCTGACAGCCATGCCCATCTGGGTGAGAGTCAAACGGGGGAAACACAAACTAAACAAAAACAACTGCAAACTAGCATTTCACCCGTCAGGTGCAGTCCATGGTGTGCCTTCCATAGGTCCTCCTACAGTGTCCTTGACACTGCCAGTAGTTGGGTTCTTCATATGAGGGACTTGAGGTCCTCCTCGCTTGAGCTGCTGCTGAAGCTCATCAGAGGACGCTCCGGCCTCTTGTAGGACATGCTCGCTGTGGTGGTGGAACTCCAGTGCCCTCTTTTTCCTGAAGTTGGACTTGACCGGGTCCGGGTGGTGGTGACGCACACTGCAGCCATTTTCACTTTTCCGGATGCTCCTGCCGGGACAGCAGGGGTAAGGACTTCCGGCTGCAGCGGTTCCAGAAAGGTTGCATCCAGGAAAGAAGCCCCAGCTTCACCGGCTGCTGCTGGCTTCATCTTCCACGGCAGCTGGTATTGGTGGACCATCATGGATTGGAAGGTGAATGATAATGTGGTCAGCTGACCCAGCTGTAAGGACTGTGGTGGTGGTGGTGCTGGCAGCCCAGAAATCAAAGGCTCCGGCTGAGGCTGTGGCTTTTCCCTGAACCGGAGGACGCCATCTGACCTGGTGGTTAATCCGGCCACACTTCTGGTTCCATTGTAGGCACCAGAGGCTTTGAAAGGAGGGTAACCCTGTTCGCAAATGGGCCTTTCAGGTACACCATAGGGGTATACTCCACCTGATCCCCCACGTACAGACTATGCCGATGTTGTGGCAGGTACGGTCGTTTCAGCGACCTGTGGCCCATAAAATACACCTTTCCATCCTCATCATCCTGTAGGAAGCCAGACCCTCTCCCAACGGAAAACCAAATCACAGTTCCCTTTCTCCGTTCCAATGAAGGATCTCCCGGCCTAGGGTGGTCGAGTACCTGTATGACCCAGTCCTCCACTGCGGTTTCATAGTTCCAGAGGGTCTGTGCATGGGCCGTCACATTTGGTGGAACAATTGGGTTCTGGTGTATGGAAGGGGTGGATCTCCTCCTGGGCGGCGAAGTGGATGCTCCAGCCGCCTCTGCTGCACGAGCCAAACCAGACGTTCCAGCCGCACGAGCCATGGCAGACGTTCCAACCGCAGGAGCCAAAGCAGACTCTCCAGCCGCACAAGCCAAAGCAGACGCTCCAGCCGCCTCACGAGTCGCAGCAACAGCAACCTCAGCAGGTGGTAAGGAACACACAGGCACTAAAACTGGGTTTCTCTGGCAGACTTGTGACACCCTGATGTCTTGAGCGGGTGGTGGTTCAGGTAAGTCGTCTCCAAAATACATCTCGTTCCAATTTGGAAGCAGCTGTTTTTTATCCATAATGCTTGCCTCTTGCTCTGAGGTCAGCGCTGGTCTAAACTGGTTCAGACTTCAGAGGAAGGTGGACTACTGAGGGAAGAGTCTTCACTCCCTGTACGTGCAAAACAGTTATATCCCAGTGTACTCAATTGGTCTTTTAATAAAGACCAATTGAAAAAATGATTGTTAGCTCAAAATGAGTACAATGCAATTAGAAATGAGCGAATCTATTCGCCGCTTCATAGATTTGTATCGAATCTTGGAAATTTTCAGCTGAGAAGCGAATCCGAATTTCTTTGGATTTGCTTCGTATTATTCGTAAATCTGCACAAAATTTTACACGATAGCAATACGTACGATACGTATGAAACATAAGAAACGTACGCATTCTGCGTGAGTCGGGACAATGACGATACGCCTACACAAGAGCGGGAAAGTGAAGATACGCTCCCTCAGAACTGGAAAAAAACAGCCCGGCCCACTGGGATATAACTGTTTTGCACGTATAGGGAGTGA
Source organism: Rhinella marina (assembly GCA_900303285.1). Classification (NCBI taxonomy): domain Eukaryota; kingdom Metazoa; phylum Chordata; class Amphibia; order Anura; family Bufonidae; genus Rhinella; species Rhinella marina. Next base: position 12,433 of record ONZH01011737.1, on the reverse strand, counting down.
AGACTCCTCCCTCAGTAGTCCACCCTCCTCTGAAGTCTGAACCAGTTTAGACCAGCGCTGACCTCAGAGCAAGAGGCAAGCATTATGGATAAAAAACAGCTGCTTCCAAATTGGAACAAGATGTATTTTGGAGACGACTTACCTGAACCACCACCCGCTCAAGACATCAGGGTGTCACAAGTCTGCCAGAGAAACCCAGTTTCAGTGCCTGTGTGTTCCTTACCACCTGCTGAGGTTGCTGTTGCTGCGACTCGTGAGGCGGCTGGAGCGTCTGCTTTGGCTTGTGCGGCTGGAGAGTCTGCTTTGGCTCCTGCGGTTGGAACGTCTGCCATGGCTCGTGCGGCTGGAACGTCTGGTTTGGCTCGTGCGGCAGAGGCGGCTGGAGCATCCACTTCGCCGCCCAGGAGGAGATCCACCCCTTCCATACACCAGAACCCAATTGTTCCACCAAATGTGACGGCCCATGCACAGACCCTCTGGAACTATGAAACCGCAGTGGAGGACTGGGTCATACAGGTACTCGACCACCCTAGGCCGGGAGATCCTTCATTGGAACGGAGAAAGGGAACTATGATTTGGTTTTCCGTTGGGAGAGGGTCTGGCTTCCTACAGGATGATGAGGATGGAAAGGTGTATTTTATGGGCCACAGGTCGCTGAAACGACCGTACCTGCCACAACATCGGCATAGTCTGTACGTGGGGGATCAGGTGGAGTATACCCCTATGGTGTACCTGAAAGGCCCATTTGCGAACAGGGTTACCCTCCTTTCAAAGCCTCTGGTGCCTTCAATGGAACCAGAAGTGTGGCCGGATTAACCACCAGGTCAAGCACGCTTGCGCTGCCTGCAGGAGTTTCCAGATGGCGTCCTCCGGTTCAGGGAAAAGCCACAGCCTCAGCCGGAGCCTTTGATTTCTGGGCTACCAGCACCACCACCACCACAGTCCTTACAGCTGGGTCAGCTGACCACATTATCATTCACCTTCCAATCCATGATGGTCCACCAATACCAGCTGCCGTGGAAGATGAAGCCAGCAGCAGCCGGTGAAGCTGGGGCTTCTTTCCTGGATGCAACCTTTCTGGAACCGCTGCATCCGGAAAAGTGAAAATGGCTGCTGTGTGCATCACCACCACCCGGACCCGGTCAAGTCCAACTTCAGGAAAAAGAGGGCACTGGAGTTCCACCACCACAGTGAGCATGTCCTACAAGAGGAAGGAGCGTCCTCTGATGAGCTTCAGCAGCAACTCAAGCGAGGAGGACCTCAAGTCCCTCATATGAAGAACCCAACTACTGGCAGTGTCAAGGACACTGTAGGAGGACCTATGGAAGGCACACCATGGACTGCACCTGACGGGTGAAATGCTAGTTTGCAGTTGTTTTTGTTTAGTTTGTGTTGCCCCCGTTTGACTCTCACCCAGATGGGCATGGCTGTCAGGACTCCCCCCACTCTGCAGAAATTTCCCTGTTGCGCCGAAGTGTGCCTATTTTCCTTTTTACCCCCTTCTCAGGTTATTTGGGAGACCCCTTGGCAGAAAGGATTCTCTATGTGCTGCTTTTTAATGTAATGTATTGCCCCAGTTTGACTCTCACCCAGCTGGAGTGGACATGGCTGTCAGTCAGGAGTCCCCCCATTCTGCAGAAAGGTCCCAGTTGCGCCTAAGCTGACCTATTTTCCATTTTTACCCCCTTCTCAGGTTATTTGGGAGCCCCCTTTTCCAAAATGGTTCTCTATTTGCTGCTATTCTCTATTATCCATGTGGATTACACATTACCTGTTTAGATTACAATTTTTCCTCACGTGGATTACAATTGAATTTTGGAATATGTGTTCCAGACAGACAGTGTTTTATCATGCCAACTAGGATCCATAAGGAGAGACTCAAACGTATATCTGAGCATTTTATGCAAATGTGAAATTGATTGCACTAAAATGTTTGCATACTTATGTCTTTGCTGTATTTTAGCTACACTGTTTTTAATGGTCAGCACTAGAGATGAGCGAGCATACTCGTCCGAGCTTGGTGCTCGTTTAAGTATTAGGGAACTCGTAAGTGCTCGCTGCTCGGACCAGTATCTCTCCATGCTCGAGGAAATGGCAACTTCCGCATCGTGCTTTTTGGCGCCTATAAACTCAGCCAATCACAAGCCAGGAGACTCTGCGGTACACCCAGCATCATGTGGGGCCCTTACATGTCGATAGCAGGGGTTGGCTGGCCTGATCAGGTGACCCTGGAATATACTACTGACTGGCCGCGGTGCTCGGCTCAGATGCCGTCTGGATGTCGTTAGGGATAGAGCTGCTGCGTTTCAGGGACAGTGTTAAGGCCTGCATTTAGTTCTCTGTTAGGCAGGAATCACCCACAAAGAACCCAATAGCCCTTCTAAAGGCTACAAGACATTTTTTTTTTGTCTCCTGGCTTGGCTGGCTGGCTGGCACTAGTAGTGCAGCTATCGCCATATATAACCCCCCTTTTTTTAATGTTATATCTCAGTGATACAAATCCATTGCACACAGCAGTGTGGAACCATTCTGTGTGTCATATCCAGGTGACACTTTCTGTACGTCACTTAATACAACCAAGTCTTTTGCTGCCTGTCACGTGTATAGCTTGATCCCAAAAATCTCTGTGCGACATTTGTCTGGGTCGCAGTCTAAATAGCCACCGTCAGTAGGGTGCAGGTGTTAGCTCTACGATAGTTTCTGCACGTCACGTTCCAAAAAAAACAAAAATCCAAAACAAAATATATAAAAAAAAATTCGTTTTTTTGTTGTTTTAGCTCAGTGATACAAATCCATTTCTCACAGCTGCGTGGAACCATTCTGTGTGTCACAGTTCAGCACATTCACTCCAATCCGTATTTTCTGTCCTGGTGACACTTTCTGTACGTCACTGAATACAACCAAGTCATTTGCTGCAACGTATATAGCTTGATCCCAAAAATATCTGTGCGACATTTGTCTGGGTCGCAGTCTAAATAGCCACTATTAACAGGGTGTGAGTTAGGTCTACGATAGTTCCTGCACGTCACGTTCCCAAAAAAACAAAACTACAAAAAAAATATAGAAAACCAAATATATAAAAAAAATTAGTTGTATTTGTTGTTTTAGCTCAGTGATACAAATCCATTTCACACAGCTGCGTGTAACCTTTCTGTGTCACAGTTCAGCACACTCACTCCAATCCGTATTTTCTGTCCAGGTGACACTTTCTGTACGTCACTGAATACAACCAAGTCATTTGCTGCCTGTCACGTATATAGCTTGATCCCAAAAATCTCTGTGCGACATTTGTCTGGGTCGCAGTCTAAATAGCCACCATTAACAGGGTGTGAGTTAGGTCTACGATAGTTCCTGCACGTCACGTTCCCAAAAAAACAAAACTACAAAAAATATATAGAAAACAAAATATATAAAAAAAATTAGTTGTATTTGTTGTTTTAGCTCAGTGATACAAATCCATTTCACACAGCTGCGTGTAACCTTTCTGTGTGTCACAGTTCAGCACACTCACTCCAATCCGTATTTTCTGTCCAGGTGACACTTTCTGTACGTCACTTAATTAAACCATACTGAACAAGTTTGTGGGTTTCAGTACACCAGGCCCATTTATTTATTTTTTTTTTATATAATACACTTATATACAGAAAATGTTGAACCCCAGGGCTAAGGGTCGAGGACGAGGGCGTGGGCGTGGGCATTCAATTACTGCAGGGGGCAAAGGCCGTGGTATTGGGCAGGGTGAGACAGTACCTGCTGATGAGGTAGCTGTGGAACGCCGCAGAGCTACACTCCCTAGCTTCATGTCTCAACTTACAGGGACATGTGGTAGAGGACTGTTGAAACCACAACAGTGCAAACAGCTGATCTCGTGGATTGCGGATAATGCTTCAAGTAATTTGTCTACCAGTCAGTCTTCCAAGCAGTCCACCCACGTTACCCAAGGGAGCACTCCTCTGGCTCCTCCACCTCAACCTCCTTCCCCCCAGTCTGCCCCCTCCCAGGAAAATTTGGAATGCGATCCGGCATACTCTCAGGAACTGTTTTCTGGACCCTTCCCAGAGTCACGAACCACTTCTCAGGTTGCCGCTGACCTCGTTCCCGATGCCCAAGTTTTCCAACTGTCGCAGTCTGTGGGTGATAATGATGAAGATGACAATGTTGAGTTAGTGGAAGAAGTTTGTAAAGAGGTGTTGGACGATAAGGAGACACAGTTGTCAGACAGTGGTGAAGTTGTTGTCAGGGCAGGAAGTCCGAGGGGGGAGCAGACTGAGGAATCGGAGGATGACGAGGTGACAGACCCAAGCTGGGTTGATATGCCGAGTGAAGATAGTGCTTCTGAGGCGGAGGCGAGTGCTGCACCAGAACAGGTTGTAAGAGGCAGTGGTGTGGCCAGAGGGAGAAGCAGGGCCAGAGCTGGTGCATCAGCAGCAACTGTTTCACGTAGTGAAGCTCCCGTGGCGAGGCCTAGATGTTCGCTAGTCTGGAGGTTCTTTAAAGAAAGTGAGGATGACCGACGGACTGTGGTGTGCAACCTGTGCCACACCAGGATCAGCAGGGGTGCCACCACTACTAGCCTAACCACCACCAGCATGCGCAGGCATATGAGTGCTAAACACCCCACTCAATGGAACCAAGGCCGTTCACCACCTCCTGCGGGTCACACCACTGCTCCTTCCCCTGTGTCACTCGCTGCCTCTGCTAGTCAACCCCCTGCGTCACTCGCTGCCTCTGCTAGTCAACCCCCTGCCTCACTCGCTGCCTCTGCTAGTCAACCCCCTGCCCAGGACCCCGGCACGAGCGCCTCCCGCCGGAAAACCACACCTTCGCCTCCACGATCCTCCACAGTGTCCACCAACGTGTCCCAGTGCAGCGTTCAGCTGTCTTTACAGCAGACGCTGGAGCGCAAGAGGAAATACAGTTCCACCCACCCACATGCCCAAGCCCTCAACGTCCACATCTCCAAATTGCTTAGCCTGGAGATGCTGCCCTATAGGCTGGTAGAGACCGAGGCCTTTCGCAATCTCATGGCGGTGGCTGCCCCTCGGTATTCGGTCCCCAGCTGCCACTATTTTTCCCGATGTGCCGTCCCAACCCTACACCAGCACGTGTCACATAACATCATCTGTGCCCTGACCAACGCTGTTTCTGAGAAGGTTCACCTAACCACGGACACGTGGACAAGTGCTGCCGGGCACGGACACTGTATCTCACTGACGGCACATTGGGTTAACTTGGTGGAGGCTGGGACCGAGAATGACCCTGGGGCCGCTCATGTACTGCCCACACCGAGGATTGCGGGGCCTACCTCGGTCACGGTCTCTCAGACGTACTATGCCTCCTCCTCCTCCGATCCCTCCTCCTCCTCCACCGAATTTCCATCCGTGGGCATGGCGCCTTCAGTCGGTAGCTCTAGGCGCAGCAGCAGCGCCGTGGGTAAGCGCCAGCAGGCGGTGCTCAAACTGCTGAGCTTAGGTGACAAAAGGCACACCGCCCAAGAGCTGTTACAGGGCATCACGGCGCAGACCGATGTGTGGCTGGCACCGCTGAACCTCAAGCCAGGCATGGTTGTGTGTGACAACGGGCGTAACCTGGTGGCGGCTCTGCAACTCGGCAGACTGACACATGTGCCATGCCTGGCCCACGTGTTCAATCTAATAGTTCAGCGGTTCCTCAAGACATACCCCAATCTGTCTGATGTGCTCACCAAGGTGCGCCGCATCTGTGCGCATTTCCGCAAGTCCACCACAGATGCTGCCACTCTCAGGGCCGGAAAACCACACCTTCGCCTCCACGATCCTGGCACTAACCTCCACTGGCAGGGGAACGCTCTCCAAGGCCTTTGCCAGTTTTATGTCACCCCAGCAAGACACTGTCACCTGTCCCCAGTCTAGGCAGAGTAGGGGGGAGCTGTACAAAAAGATGGTGAGGGAGTACCTAGCTGACCATACCAACGTCCCGCGTGATCACTCGGCTCCATACAACTACTGGGTTTCAAAGCTGGACACATGGCCTGAACTGGCGCTGTACGCTTTGGAGGTGCTGGCCTGCCCTGCCGCTAGCGTGCTGTCAGAGCGGGTATTCAGTGCAGCTGGTGGCGTCATCACCGATAAGCGTACACGCCTGTCAACTGACAGCGCTGACAGGCTGACGCTTATTAAAATGAACAAAGCCTGGATTTCACCGGAATTCAAATCTCCTCCGGGGGAAAGCAGCTAAAGATTAACATTACTTATGTATCCGATTCCTCTTCTCTACTCCTCCTACTACTCCTCCATATCGTCTTTACCTAACGCTGACCAAAAAAACGCCATTTTTCAGAGGTCCAACTGGCACTCTTTTACCACAATTTTTCAGGAGGGCCCCCTACAGGCCCTCTCTTCAAACAATTTTTCCGGAGGTCCACCTACAGGCCCTCTCTTCAAACAATTTTTCCGGAGGTCCACCTACAGGCCCTCTCTTCAAACAATTTTTCCGGAGGTCCACCTACAGGCCCTCTCTTCAAACAATTTTTCCGGAGGTCCACCTACAGGCCCTCTCTTCAAACAATTTTTCCGGAGGTCCACCTAAAGGCCCTCTCTCCAAACAATTTTTCCGGAGGTCCACCTACAGGCCCTCTCTCCAAACAATTTTTCCGGAGGTCCACCTACAGGCCCTCTCTCCAAACAATTTTTCCGGAGGTTCACCTACAGGCCCTCTCTCCAAACAATTTTTCCGGAGGTCCACCTACAGGCCCTCTCTCCAGTTCCAGTTTCCAGTTTTATTTGCGCAAACTGCGTAAATTTTATTTTTGGGATAGGTGTGAAAAATAATATTACCTGCGTATCTATATTGCCCAACATTGGATACGGTAGCAACAAGAAGACCAAACACATGCTGCCCACAGGGTTCCGCAAATTCCTGGTCCACAATGTCAAGGAGCTCGAGGTTCTGTTGATGAGCAACAAGTCCTTCCGTGCAGAAATCGCCCACAACGTCTCCATCTAAGAACCTAAAGACCATTGTGGAGAGAGTGGCACAGCTCGCCATCAAAGTGACGAACCCCATCGCCAGACTGCGCAGCGAAGAGAACGAATAAATATCTCTGTGGTTATTTGTGCTAAATATAAGTTAAATAAACACAAAAAATAAAAATTGATCTGTTCCTGTGCCTGATCCACCCAAGAATCTGTCCCATCATGAGAAAGTCCCCCCAAGGAGTCCCCACTGTAACTTGCTTCACTTTCAACTACCTCACCCCCCGACACCTGTGTCTCGCCATTGTCCACCACCTCCTCAGACAACACTGGTAAATCCCCACTGTCAGCACACGGAGACTGCAAAAGGTCTTGCGAATTGGGGCAGAGAATGTTCTGGGGTAGCACATCAGAGAAGGGGTGACTATGGGGTTCCAGGGAGTACGTGACCACATGCAATCTCCATCTAAAAAGTCATGCCACACTTGATCGAGCTCATAATTGACAATTGTACCGGTTGATGCTAAATTTTTAAGTTGGGGTCCTGTGTCGTCAATCTAACTACATCCGGCTGTTGTCACCACCACACACGCTAGCCCAGGGGGCACTCCTCTGGCTCTTCCAGCTCAACCTCCTTCCCCCCAGCCTGCCCCCCCACCTACAGGCCCTCTCTCCAAACAATTTACGTCTTTGTCCTATCTTTCTCTCTCTCCAAACTATTTTTCCGGATAGCTGCCATATACGGTATTAAACTGAGTAGTATACATAGAAGACATACCACACTTGATCAGTCTCATAATTTACGACTGTACCGGTTGATGCTAAATTTTTAAGTTGGGGTCCTGCGTCGTCATTCTAACTACATCCGGCTGTTGTCACCACCACACACGCTAGCCCAGGGGGCACTCCTCTGGCTCTTCCAGCTCAAACTCCTTCCCCCCAGCCTGCTCCCCCACCTACAGGCCCTCTCCCCAAACAATTTACGTCTTTTTCCTATCTTTCTCTCTCTCCAAACTTTTTTTCCGGATAGCTGCCATATACGGTATTAAACTGAGTAGTATACATAGAACACATACCACACTTGATCTATACCATGGGTGCATAACCTGCGGCCCGGGGGCCACATGCGGCCCTTGATAACATTCTGTGTGGCCCCATCCATCTGGTAACAGACATGTATGTCCATGTTTTGTGGCTGCTCACATGCATTTTTCATGTATTTCTCCCATTAGATGGGACTCCTGGAACTGTAACTAGACATTAATGGTATACACTGTGTCTTCAATCTGCCATAAATACAGTATTTCAGTTGGTAATACCCCTTTAAATTTTATTTTAGGCCCTTGACGTTGGTTCAGTCGGACAATGTGGCCCCCACCCAGAAAACGTTGTGCACCCCAGATCTATACTGAATGTCACTTTTAAAAATACGTCATTTTCCTCTCTTTCTCTCATTTGTCTGGGTTGCAATTAAGCAGACCACGTCTGCCTAATCTAATAGTTTCCGTGTAATTGCTCCATACTGCACGTCTTTTTCCTCTCTTTCTCTCTCTCCAAACTATTTTTCCGGATAGGTGCCGTATACGGTATTAAACTCAGAAGAATACATACCGTACCTGTTGATGCTAGAGTTTTTCCAAATCCATCCGGCTGTTGTCACCACCATACACGCTAGCCCAGGGGGAACTCCTCTGGCTCTTCCAGCTCAACCTCCTTCCCCCCAGCCTGCCCTCCACCTACAGGCCCTCTCTCCAAACAATTTACCCGGATAGGGGATGTATTAGATATTGTACAGATTTTTTTTTGTTCTTCTTTTAATTGCCTCCTGACCTGTGATAGGCAGAGCATGGACACGTCCCCTTAGCTGCAGTAGGAAAGACACTCCCCTGGCCAGAGCAAGCTCTTTTTCCTTTTCCGTGGTCGAAAAATCCATGAAATATATGGTCCTAAGATAAGGGACGTATACGATTTTAAACTGAGAAGAATCGATACCGTACCGGTTGATGCTACAGTTTTTCCAAATCCATCCGGCTGTTGTCACCACCACACACGCTAGCCCAGGGGGCACTCCTCTGGCTCTTCCAGCTAAACCTCCTTCCCCCCAGCCTGCCCCCCACCTACAGGCCCTCTCTCCAAACAATTTACCCGGATAGGGGACGTATTAGATATTGTACTGATGTTTTTTTTTGGTTCTTCTTTTAATTTCCTCCTGACCTGTGATAGGCAGAGCATGGACACGTCCCCTTAGCTGCAGTAGGAAAGACATTCCCTTGGCCAGAGCAAGCTCTTTTTCCTTTTCCATGGTCGAAAAATCCATGAAATATAGGGTCCCAAGATAGGGGACGTATACGGTATTAAACTCAGAAGAATACATACCGTACCGGTTGATGCTAGAGTTTTTCCAAATCCATCCGGCTGTTGTCACCACCACACACGCTAGCCCAGGGGGCACTCCTCTGGCTCTTCCAGCTAAACCTCCTTCCCCCCAGCCTGCCCCCCACCTACAGGCCCTCTCTCCAAACAATTTACCCGGATAGGGGACGTATTAGATATTGTACTGATGTTTTTTTTTGTTCTTCTTTTAATTGCCTCCTGACCTGTGATAGGCAGAGCATGGACACGTCCCCTTAGCTGCAGTAGGAAAGACACTCCCCTGGCCGGAGCAAGCTCTTTTTCCTTTTCTGTATCCGAAAAATTCATGAAATATAGGGTCCCAAGATAGGGGACGTATACGGTATTAAACTGAGAAGAATCGACACCACACATGCCCCATTAGGAGAATTTGGGGTAGTGGTGGGATTAGGCAGCCTCAGAGGCGTCCATGCATGCTGCCCCTGCTGTTTCCTGTCCATTTCCGTGGTGTTTCCATCATTTTCTGAGGTTTCCAGGTTTTCACCCAGCCTTCCCTAGGCAGAGCCTTGGTTCCCTGCAAAAATGCTCGAGTCTCCCATTGACTTCAATGGGGTTCGTTATTCGAAACGAGCACCCGAGCATCGGGAAAAGTTCAACTCGAATAACGAGCACCCGAACATTTTAGTGCTGGCTCATCTCTAGTCAGCACTTTAGCCCATTGTGTGTATTCTTTTTCTGGTACTGCAATGTGTCCTATTATGCACTTATTGTACGGTGTTTTTAGTAAATTATTCACTTATTGACAGCTAGCAGCAGTGGGCACCTTATTTTTCTAGTTCATATGGACTGCCTCTAAAGATTGTCTGCCGCGGCCTAGCCTCGTGCGTATGACGCAATCGCCCGTCAATAGTACGCTAATAATTCGTACGCACTTTTGTACGCTAATGCTTAAGTATTGCGTACTTTTAACTACGCTGACTGTACATACGTAATTTGGGAATGTTCAATACACGATTTTTTGCATAGATTTGACGAATAAGTTTGTTTAAATACAAATCTTGTCAGAAATTCGGTGAATATGCGGCGAAGCAAATTTTGAATGATTCACTCATCTCTAAATGCAATAATAAGAAAAATTCCTCAAAGGTGTACATAACCTTTAATTATTTTTTTGCGTGAAGTAACCGATTGTCATATTTAATGTCACCCTCGTTATTCTCTTAACCCTTAGAGTACCAGCGCCGTACATGTACGGCGCTGGGGCAATGCGGACACATGGTGCCCGCTCGCACGTGCGGCGGGCATCATGGCCGGCAAGTCTCTGCTGTTTCTAACAGCAGAGACTTGCAGGTACTTACCGCCATCGGTGGCGTCTTTATAGGCCTTTAGATGCCGTGATCACCCCGTGTGGCCAATCGGGGTGTCTGTACACGATCTGAAAGCTGTAAACCTCGTTTACAGCTTTCAAAGTGCAATTCTTATTCTGGCCACTAGATGGCAGGCCAGGATAAGAAATTAGCAAATTTGGTCATTAAGTCAAAAATAAAAGACCCTCATTGCTCATAAAGAAAAAATAAAAAACACAATCTATTTGCTCATATTTGAGCTTTAAAATAATCACAAAAAATTGAAAAAATGTTAAAATATATATATAAAATAAAAAAAATTTAAAAGTTCAAATCACCCCCCTTTCCGTATAATTAAAAAATAAATACCTAAATAACAATAAATATAGACATCATGGGTATCACCGTGACCGAAAACGCCCGTACTTTTAAAATATAAAAAAAATTCCAATACGGCGAATTGTGTGGCGGAAAAAAGCGTCCAAATGGCGAATCGCTGTTTTTTGTCCCTTTTTTTCTAAAAACAATTAAATAAAAAGTGATCAAAAAGTCATACACACCCCAGAATGGTATCAATAAAAACTTCAGATCGCCCCACAAAAAATGAGCCCCCATACAGCTCCGTACACATAAATACCAAAAAGTTATAGGGGTCAAGATATGACAAAAAAAAGGCCAACTTTATAATTATTTTATCACTATCAAAACGCATGAAAAACTATACATATTAGGTATCGCCGGATTCGTACTGACCAGTAGAATGAAACTAACTGGTCAGTTTTAATGAATATTGAACGTTGTAAATAAGAAACCCGTAGAACTGTAGCGGAATAGCGTTTTTTTTTGCAATTTCACCCGATTTGGAATTTTTTTCCCGCTTCCCCCTACACCATATGCAATATTAAATGGTGGCATTGGAAAGTACAACTTGTCCCGCAAAAAACAAGCCCTCATACAGCTATGTGAACAGAAAAATAAAACAGTTATGGCTGTTTGAAGGCAGGGAGCGCAAAACGAAAACGCACAACCGAAAAAACCTCCGGTACTGAAAGGGTTAAAACAGGGTCTGTTTAGGTCTAAAGGGGGTTGGTCTATCTTATACATTGGTGGCATATTGTCTTGGCACTCCCATAGAAATGTTTCACTTTACGGGCTCCATTCTAGAGATAGGTGCAGGTGTCAGTGGAAGGAAAAGACATTGGTGGCATTGCAATAACTGGGGGCTAGTTGCTACGGGGGCGACCCTTCCCCTCCAGGCCCTCTAAGGTGATGTTCCTCTCGTCCCAATGTAGGAGTGCCAAGGGTAGTTTAGGCCACTTATGTCTTGGTAGCATGTGTCACGGTGTTCCTACCTTGATGGACGGATAGGCCCCAGGCAGTGGCTCCGGCTGTAGTAATATAAGTAGGAATAATTGAGGGTCGTCTAGTGGAAATGAAGTCCAGACTTTTATGGATGATCCAACGCAGTTTTATTAACTCAATTCGCATGAAGATAATTCACTTCAGACTTTAGCTTGATGTCCCAGCAAGTGCAGTTTATGTACTTGGCAGATGCTTGGCAGATAAAGATTTCTGAATTTCTGTATTAAGCTGAGCTTTACTATTAAAGGGAATCTATCACAAAAACCTGTTCTATATTTTATTTATGCTAAAAAAATCTATTATATATTTGTAAGAAATAATAAATAAATAAATAAAAGTTCCAATGTGTGAAATACCAGAGGGTTGTTGTTAATGGAATGTATTCTGAGCAGAGGCTGGTTACAAGTGGGTGCCACAAGA